>OY730175.1:0-262536 GCA_963422465.1 Lichina pygmaea | reverse complement strand
CCTTTCTCGCCTTCGAGCGGTCCAGTCCCGAAGCTCGTGGCCAGACAGGCGCATCTCGCACCGAATTCGTCGCTGGAGATTCTGGTCGCGGTTGGAGATGGAGAAGAGATCAGAGACGCGCCTTGCGACATCATCCGACGGGGTGATTGTGACTTGTATGATGACGAGGTTGTGGGTGAAGACGAATTTGAAGATGCAGTCAAACTCGAAGTTGACGACGACCCCAATCCTGCTCGCGGTTCGGCCACCGTTGCAGTGGCGCGCTGCACGAGCGCGGACGATTCCGCCGGCCTTGCTGCCCGCGCTCTGGAAGGCCCGGAAGAAATGAGGCTCGTTCCACCAGCGTCTATACCGACGGCCTCTGCTCCTCGGGCGATGAGCGAGGCACAGTATGTCGATTTTGTGAAAGGGCTTTGGCTGGCGCCGTCCCTTGATTCTTCCCAGCACCGAGCGACGTCCACCTCAACTCTGCAGCTTCCCACGGAGACGCCCCCTTCAGCTTCTTCCCAGCACCCCGAGCCGTCTCCGGACACTTCTGCTGCGCCCGAGTCGGCTCCCCTATCTCGTTCTTCTTCTGGCCACGGAGTGCCGTCGCCCTCCACTTTGGGAGGGCGTACCACAGCGCCCTCGTCTCTTCCCTTCCGGCATAGGGCGCCGTATCCGTACACTTCAGCGGGGCCTACGTCGACGCCCTTCTTTCCTTCGTCTGGGCACAGAGTGCCATCGTTCTCAGCTTTGCAGGTTCCCACCGGCGCATCCTCTTTCCCTTCTCTCCAGACCAGAGCGCCGACTCCGTGCACCTTGGCGGGGCCCACGTCGGCGCCGTGCTCTTCTTCTTCTTCTTCAACCGAGCGCAGAAAGCCTGTTTCGGCGGGACCCACGTCTGCGCCCTCTGATTCTTCAACGGGCGGGCAAATCTTACCCTACGTCTCGCCGTTATCAACGTTAGCGAGACCACCGACGTTCCCGCCGTCGGATGCGACCATGCCCGCTCTTCAGTATGGAGGTCCAGTGCCGTCTGGTGCGTGCCAGATGCCGGGTCACGTCGACCGCCGGTCACCCTCCGCATCCGGGGCGACGCCTGCTCATACATACTCTCGGACGTACAACGCCTCCTCTGCTTTCCAATTTGATCCTCGTTGGTCAGCGGCCGCGAACGCCAGCAGCATCGACAGCACCCCTGCCGAAAGCTTTGAGTACCTGCTCGACGCAGCATGTGACAGTGGCTCAGACGACTACGAGCTTGTCAAATACCCGGAGACCATTGCCGACAACACCACGGCCGACGGTGCCGCGACCGAGACTGGTTCCGAGGCCATGCTCGCTGAGATCTCCGAGAGCAATGCCGAAACGACCACGCCCCAAGAGGCCACGCCTGTCAACAGCGTCGATAGCGTATCTGCAATCGGCACGTCTGCCAGTGGCGTGCACACACCTGCCGCCAGCGACGACGCTGTGCCCGCCAAGATCTCCGAGACAATCACAGACGTTACCACCACCGAAGCCATCACTTGATGGTGAGGTTTCTCGGTGGCGACGGCATGGACGAGCGCATGAGCCAGGAGAACTAGACGAAGATCGATGTTGGCTGGTATATCTCCACCAGTCACATGCGAAGGACGAGAAGGCCATCTAATAATCATCTCTTCCCTTGCTCTATCTGCCTGCGAGTACTTTCTTGTTTCCTTGACTATCCACCTCACAAAATCAACTTTCCGCTCACGAACGAGATTTGACTGTCATCTCTCCATCTCTTATCTCCTTCATCCCTCTACACCTTTTCCGTCTCTTCCGTCTCTGGTTTTCATTTCGTCCTTTATTACTTTCTTGCTTTCTTCTTCTTCTTCTTCTTCTTCTTCTTCTTCTTCTTCCTCGTCTCTTCCTTCCTTCAATATCCCGCCACATCTCTCCCCCAAACACGTTCTGGAAACAGATCCTACAGTCAAAAGTTTCAACCCAGGCAATTGACTCCAAACCTACGATCATCAAACCAAAATGCTGAGTCTTCCTTTTCTTTACTCCCCAACCCCGAAGAAGAAACAGGTCTTTTTTCACTCAGGTAAGAGATGACATTAATATCGCTGTTGTCCTTTCTCTATATCGAGATTTGGGGGAAAGAACAGCTCTTCTTTGTTCTCGAATATAGCGGGATATCTGTATCGGGGATCTTGCATCTTTTTATCTTGGAATGGAGCGGAATGGAAGAAGGGCTTGCAGCAGGGAACCGAGGCGGGAATGCAGCAGCAGTCGAACGTGAGTGAAGCAGGGGCGAAACAGGAGTAAAGCGGGTGGAGTGGGGGGCGGAGCAGAGAGCGGAGTCTCATCAGCCAAGACATCTCAGGAGAGAAAACAAGAGCAGAGCAGAATATCAAAACACTACTTACATCCTTATACACAGTGTGCCTTAGTCTGTCGGTGCCTTTGCTGTGACATACACGATGTTATGGTCAGGCCAGTGCGGCGTATAGCTACGAGTCCATGGGTATAGTAGTACCTTTGTGACTTGAGGAGATTGTTGGCAGTGGATGTTTTTGTCAGGGGGGATCTTCTGGTTACTAGCTACTGGTCAGCTCTTATGGCTATTTGCTGTTCCCTGTTATGCTGTTCCACCGACCACAAACACGTAGCCAGAGTGGGATGGCCCAAGAGATCGCTTGCGACGCTTGTGCTCTGATTGCGATGAGATGATGTTTGGCCTCTTGTGGTATGCGGTCTCTTGAGATCTACTTGTGGCCATGTGATACAGGTGGCGATGCAGTGAATGACTCAGTGGATGATCCAGTAGATGATCCAGTGGGTGATGGAGCCTTTTGGCTATCGGCAGCAGAGCATGCTGCCGGGGCAAGAGTTTGGATGGACGTCTACAAGTAAGTGCTCACAACACCTGGTCACTGATCTAAATATATTGCTCTCCGAGGGCATAATGATTGAATGGAGAACGGAGAACCCCGGAAGATGGGGGGAAAGCAGGGCTGATGAGAGAGCAAGTCGAAGGCAAGACGACATGTACGCAACATGTGAAGCTTTTCTAGACGCCGTCGACTGCGAGTAAGCACAGTACTCGTAGAGCACTCGTGACTAGTCGGTCCCGCAACAAAGCAGTCTCCTGGGAAAGAAGGCTGAAAGATGTGGCAATAGCCCCCAATTGAAGGCCGGTCAGTGGAAGGAAGTTGATGGGATCCTCCTACGCCTAACGATTGCACAAGAGGTCTCTGCGCGATTCCGTGATTCTGTGCGCAGTTGGGCGAAATAGGCGCCGACGCGGCTAGAATGCGGCCGTGGCGGCTCCGCAGATGCCATGCTACCGTAGGGCTAGCCCTACAACAATAGGCCGTTACGTCACTTATCCTTGTACTTCCGTAGGAGGGCTCACCCGTCGGGATTAATACCCAAGTGGCTCACGTTGGGACACCACCCAACTCCTCAGACATAGAGATGTCAGCGACCGTGGCAGCTGAGACAAGTTCTCCCTCTTCTCCACAACGCATAAACAATGATGACCAAGTCAACATTCTCCGCAAGCAGGGTCCGTGCTTGATGGATGAGCTTGAACATCGTCCTAAGCATGGTCAGAAGCGACCGCACGGTACTACCGTCGAAGTACCGACGGTCGAGCCCTCTCGGAAGAAAGCCGCGCGCCAGTTTTCTTCGCGGAGAGAAGCAGAGACGGCATTCTGGGATGGCTTGTCACGAATACACCTGACGACACGAGCGCTCAGGGAGCTAGATCGACGGAACCGACACCATACCAGCCGACGGACGAACCTGGACTCTCGACGGGACTGGGATCGATATCGACGGCCTCTTATGAACATTACCGGACAGATCGTACGTTTCGCCAGCCACGGCGGTCCGGACCTGACGGATCTTCGCGGGGTAAGGCTCGTTTGAAACGCACCGTAATGACTGCTCACTCCCCGTGTCTCTAGTTTCCTGAGCCTGAAGCAGCAATGCCTTCATGTCGATCGACTTCCAGGACCAAGTCCAAATCTACAAATACACTCCGCGAACCGACGCAGAAGACCATCCCTGGCAAATTGAACAGGGCCTCTCCCTACGGCCCAAATTTCGAGCGAAAGATCATTGACCATGGCATCTACCCTTCTCACTATGTTCACCCTGATGGTACCGCATCGCGGAGGCCCAACAACGAGGAGGAAATCCTGGATGCGCTGGGCCAGCCGAGATCCTCTCTTTCGCCGAGCCGTTTCCCCGACAGTGCTTTTGACGAGTGGGTGCATTGCAACGACACGGCACGATCGGAGGACATGATGCGGACGGCATACCCGATAATGGCAGGCGACACTAAGATTCCTTCGGAAATGGGAAAGCTTCTGAACAACTTCAAGCCCCTGGTTGATGGCCCACTGACCATTCCGAGACCAGATGCGCATGACGGAGCAAATCCATCACAGATCAACTTGCGAGTTCGGCAGGAGCTGGCTGAGTACATCATACCATCAACCCAGCAGGAGGGACCAGCACTACCCAACTTCTTTACCGCGGCAAAGGGTCGTTCAGGATCTGCGGACGTAGCAACGAGACAAGCATGCTACAATGGTGCTCTCGGAGCCCGTGCCATGCACAGCATCCAGAACTATGGGATGGACGGCTCTAAAAAAGTGTACGACAACAATGCCTACTCCATCAGCTCCACTTACCACGATGGCACCCTCAAACTATACACCACCCATCCTACGCCACCGGCCGATTCGAAGTCATCCCCGGAGTACCACACGGCTCTCCTCGACTCGTATGCGATGACTGGGCGGCGGAGAAAATTTCGAGAAGGGGTTGGCGCATTCCGAAATGCTAGGGACTGGGCGAAGAAAAGACGTGACGAGCTCATCACGAGTGCCAACTCGAGAGCGACGGAGCCGCCAGCCTGCACCCATGCGGATAGGCAGATGGAGCCGACCTCGGCGTCTTTCAGCCGCAGCCGTGCTTTGCTCTAGTCGCAGGCTGCTTTGTGGCAAGGGTCTGAAACATCTGCTGATGAAGTTGCTCTCAGACGCAATGACAGGGACAAGCAGCGAAAGCGGGGAGGGGAGATGTTCTCTTCTTACGAAACAGAGCCCGAGAGACGCTCATCGACAGTCGCTTACCCGTCGCACTACGACCCCGCCGCGATGCCGATGGGTCGCGGCAACAACGATCCTTGACAAAATGAACTGGGCGTGTCACGCTACCCATTTCAGCTCTTGGCTCCAGGGAGTATGGCCCCGGGCACGAACACCCCAACCCGACCGGCTATCAAAGCGCTGTGGATGACGGCAATGCCGATGACGATGACAAGCAATATGGTTATGACGACCCCCGCTGCCACGAGCTTCCACCGCGACGCATGCTATTGAAGCGGTGGCGAACAGCATGCTTCAATGTCTTCCCATTTCGATGTCTGAGCTGCAGCTAGCTTCTGTTCACATCATGTCGCAATGCCCTTGCCAGACCCAGCCTTTTCGTTCTCCACGTTCAGCAGCCTACATGACAACCGCTAGTAGTCAGGAATGCAGCATGTCATTGAATTATAGTAGCTCGCTAGTTACAAGTAGCCCGTCCAGTACGTACTAAAGAGTTGCCGTCCCCAGTCAACATCACCAGTTACGCACGTCATGCACAAGCCGCAGTGGCTCTACAAGTAGCCGTAGCTCCTGAAGCGATGGTCAGGGCAAGGAAAGAGATGTTTGGTCGGTATTCTCGATCAATGGGCTCTGTTGGGAGGGTATTGGCGAGGGAGGGGGGCGGGGGGCGGGGGATACGATGGAAGGAATCCAAAGCAGAAGAGATGTACGAACAGATGAATCGATTTTCAGTACCGTACGTGGATAATGTGTGATTTGACACGCAGACGATCAACAGTGTCGAAGAGCTTCACAAGTCGGGGGGGGGGGGGAAATGGGTATACGAAAGAGATGAGCAGAGATGAAGCAGATGGCATCTTTCAAGGACGGATAGAGGGATAGAGTGATAGAGGAAGAGATGGGCAGATGCGCAGACGGGCAGACGGAGCAGACGAAAGAATGAAAGAAAAGCACATGTCACTCAACAGGCAGATGACGAAGAAGAAACCAACAAACCCCCCCCCCCCCCCCCCCCCCCCCTCCCCAAAAAAAAAAAACATATCAACGCGTGACCAGCCGAGTAGACACAGCAGACATACAGCAGACATACAGCAGACATACAGCAGACACAGCAGACACACAGTCGAACAACACACAGACAAAAAAAATGCGCAAAAGCACAGAAGCACAGAAGCCGACAAGATCAGATCAGTTCAAGAAAACGTTTAAGACTGACCAGCAGATCGACATCGCAGTCGAACCAATCGATGGCATCTGTCAAAGAATCCCGTCCCGTGTTCATCTTCGTGTCGAAATGTCCTTTTTTTTTTTTGCATGGCGTACGGCCAGACTCCTACATGACTGTTTTCCTCAACTTTTTATTTGGAGGGGGAGGGGGGGGGGGGGACAGGGACAGGGATCCAGGGACGGGGGGACAGGGGACAGGGGACAGGGGACAGGGGGGAAGGGGGGAAGAAGGGGAGGGCGGTTGTTGTTTACTCTTCATGGAGAGTGTGAGTACCCCCTAGGGAGACGGACAAGACGGCTAGTGAGCTGGCGTGGGTCTGGCGTGCTCACTCCTCTTGTACATGGGCGTGATGAGATGCCTTGGGTTAGTGCTGCGGTGCCGTAGTTTATGATAGGACGACGATTCTTATGCGGGTAGTGAACTACCCTGCTGTTGGTGCGGGGTGGAAGCCCGAGTCAAAGAAAGCTCCACGCCCTATCTTGATCTTTGCTCGTCTTGCTACACTGGTGCTGGCTCTGGCGCGGGGTCGAGGGTACCGTACAGAACGGGCTCCTCTGATCGGCCTGATTCCGTTGGAATGGGCAGGGAGAGAGAGAGAGAGAGAGTGGACTGGAACAGAGAGCAAAGTGGAATGACTTTGGACAGTGAAAGAGTGGATCGAGCATTCTTGAATTTTGTATGAGTCTACGGGAGACGAGAAGATACCACTCAGTGCCCCGCAATTGCATACGCGCGACGACGATCCCGCTCTTCGGCGATGGAGAGCTGGTCAAGAATGGCTGGTTAGCAACAAGAGACGAATACGCCGAAAGCGGAAACGGCCCCTTGAACAGCAAGACGAGACATCGACGGGGCAGCGAGAAAGACCCACCTTGACGCCCTTGCCCTTGGGCAGGCTGATCCACGGCTTCTCTCGTCCGATGACAAAGACGTTGCTCTCACGCGTGGCAAAGGTGTTGTCGACGGCATCCTTCAGATGCACGATGGCAAAGCCTCCGTCGTGTCGCTCCCGATGCGTGATGACACCGACACGACCCATGTTGCGGCCACCGGTCACCATGGCGATGGCCCCCGTGTCGAACTTGATGTACTCGGTGATCTTGCCCGTCGCCAGATCAATCTTGACCGTGTCGTTGACCTTGATCTCCGGATCCGGGTAGCGGATACTAGACGGTCCACAAAGGCGCATGAGCCAAGAGCAAGTCTCAGAGGGGGGCCCACCGGTACAAGGCACGATGGAATCATCCAAAACTTGGTCCAACGACTGAATGATGCTTTTGCCCCGAGAACTCACGTTCTGGCATCGTGCGTAACCAAGAATGGAATCCCTCCCTTGCCCAGCTGCACCCGCTTGACCTTTCCCAGCTTGTACTCGGCCTCCTCGGTCGAGATCCGGTGGACGGTGAAGCGGCCCTTGGTATCGTAGATGAGCCGGAAGTTCTCTCCCGTCTTCTCGATGCCGATGACGTCCATAAAGCCGGCCGGGTAGGTGACGTCGGTGCGGACCTTCCCGTCGACCTTGACCAGGCGCTGCATGACGATGGCTTTGGTCTCGCGGCCATTGAGGGCGTATTTTAGTCTGCGCGGAAGATCACCGTCAGGCAGTCCGACATGGCACCAGCGACGGGGCGAGCACGACGAACCGGTTCCGGATGAACACGATCAGCGGCATGCAGTCGCGGAGCTTGTGTGGACCTGGGGAAGGTCGAGGTGCGTAGGCACCGGACAGCTTGTCGAGAAGCCAGTGCTTGGGCGCGGCAAGCCGCTTCTGATGTTTCTTGCTGTGGGGGCAACGAGAGTCAGCCACTCGGACTCGAGGACGATGATGGCCTTCTGGTATAGAGGTCCGGCCAAGGGAGGAGAAGGCACTCACGGTCCACGAGGCATGGTGATTTTTCACCTATCCAGATCGGTAGATATGATCGCGTGTAGTGCACAGTGAACGAGTAGCGTTGAACTTCTTGGCTCTCCCCACTTTACAGTTGTGTAGGCCGAGCTGGCTTAGTCATCAAAGCAGTCCTTGCCCTAAGTACGTAAATGTACTGTACATTACTGGTAGTTCTACACGTGACTACGCGGCAAGAGCCGCAACAGACGCTCCCGACGGTCGTGGGATGCCACGCCGTTGCTCGGCACATACGTAACGTACTCGTACAAGTACACTCGTATAGATACGGTGGAGCCGGTAGAGCTTCATCTCCGCCAGACTCTGAAGTTATATCCCATCCATCTCCAAGCTGTCACCCAGTCCTGGATCCCAACGCCTTCGTTCAAACATCAGACATAGTACGAAACCCTCTCTGGAGCGACCGTAATCTGCAGGCCTGCCCTCATCTCAACGCTCCAGCTCCTCATCATCGATCTCGAGCTTCCGCAGCGTGTCCTTCTGTAGTCTGGTGAGCGCGACGCGGTCAAAGTTCTCGGGCAGCTCTACTCGACTCCTTGGAGGCCACAGTCAGATCGACGTAGCGAGCAGCGCAGCGAAGACAGAACATACTTGAGATAGTCAAACTTGATATTCCTGGCCTTGTCTTTCAGGGCGACCTGTCCTCGTCCCTGCAGCAGTGGGTCCCGCGCATGCTCGATCTTGGCCCACGAGGTCTGGTAGCGGTCATCCTCTATGTATTCGATCAAGCGTTGCGTCGCCTCGGCGCTCCAAGGCTTCCGCGTCTGTACCGGTTGCACGACCTCTCCAACCCTCCTTTTTGCAAGCCGATTCACTTTCTTGTACTGCAAGATTGGAGTGTCCGAGACTGAGGATGTGCTCAAACTCTCCCGCTCGGCACGACTGGTCGACGACGGGCTTCGCCTACGTCGGACGGCCCTGTCTCGCGGGTTGCGGTCACCCTGCGCATACTCGCGACCGGGCTTTGCTGTCCGATTCTGTTGGATCCGACTCTTCCGAGTCGTTGTCGTTCTCGCAGGCGATCCTGCTCTCAAGCTTTCAAAGTAATCCTCGTCATCCACCTCCGCGTCTTGGTCCTCGCTCGAAGCGGCCCGTTGGTCGCGGCGCGTCGCCGGTTGCCGCGTCTCATCAGCGAGCTGGCTGTCCTGGTTCGTGTTCTCCTTGTTCTGCTCCGCCATGTGGAGGGTGATGCGCTCTCCGACTTCACTCGCGGTTTGAAAAACCGTGGACTCTCGTCGCGCATACGTGTCGGATTGTAGCTCGCTGTCATCGTCTCCAAATTGAGGCCTGTAGTCATCCTCGTCGGCCTCGTCATGCCAATCGGCTGGGCCCTCGATGGAAGGCGTCGCGTCACTCTGCCTCTGTCTTGGCGGTCGCCGGTCGTCTGAGGAGCCACCCTGCTGGGTCTGGACCGAGGATTGGCCTGAGGGCGTTCGGCCGGCGAAGGCACGGCCGGCCGAACAACGTGATGTGCGTTTCTGTACCACCTGAATAGCAATTGGGTTGTTGAACTTGCGACTAGAATTGCTGTAAGCAACAGCTTGGTTTGACCTAAGAGTTATTGCATATGTACCTACCTGCCGGCCATACCTGCTTCCTGTGCTGGCCAATTCTGGGAGCAGTACGTACGTACGTACATAACGTATCAGTGGCGTTGATGATCGGTTGTTGTCGTTCAATGGAACATTGTTTATCCGAACGGCGGAGGACACCGGTAAGTTCTACCAAGGGCACGCCAACGACGACGTGCGCCACAACGTCGGAGCTGCTGTGGCTGATTCAGCCGTGTTTTGGATGCCGCAGGGGGCCGGCGTCTGCTGTGGCGTTTGATGGTACGTAGTACAGTCGGTTCGTACCAGCATCCGCTGTCGTCTATTGAACCGGACTCCAATTTCTACTCGCAACATCGTCCGGGTTGACGGCTACGATGGCCTCTCGACGGCGGAGACACGCTGCATTGATCTTCTTACTGCCCTTTTTGACCCGAGCGATTGGCGCACCAGCGAGCACAGATGGACTAGATCCCACCGTCGCTCAAGATGCAGTTCTGTCCGCCGTAGCGAACATCGCTGCTCAAGCGCCAACATCGGCGAGGGCGGACCTTGGTACGAAGCACGCCCCGGTGGATGGAAAGGATGGCAAGCCTCATGCTGGACCATGGGTGGGCGTCGGCGCCGATCGGGACCAGAATGCGCCGGGAGAGGGCCAAGCCAACGACGGGGCTCCGGGGAAGAAGCCAGCGCCGAGACCAATGACCGAGGCGGTGATGCCCAAGGCCAACGATGGTGTCATGGACGATCCCAACCGGCAGGCACCGAAGGAGGGCACCACCGGTACCGAGGGCGGCGTCAGCGAGAAGGAGCGGGATCGAAAGGCCCTGGAGGGACAGACGGGCGAGAGGGCAGAGAAGAAACCCGATCCGCCCAAGGAGGCACCGCCCTTGCCGCACAGTGAAGAGGAGAAGATTCGCGTCACCGAGGGGTCGAAGGACGATGGAAGGGACAGCGGGCGGGGAGCGATCAAGGACGACGCCGGGACCGTCGAGGATCCCAACGGCGCCGAGCTGGGAGGACTAGCTGTGAGTTTTCCGGATGCGGCATGCGCTCGCTCCTCTTACTCGGTTGTGCTTCGCAACGCTGACGTGGGTCGCCCGCAGAATCCCGTGGACTTGCCGCCGAAGCCGCACGACGCACCCCTTCCGGCGCCGCCGACCATCAAGACGGACCTGCTCGGGGCTCTCCCGCTCGACGGCGACGGCGAGAGCCCGCGGCTAGGACTCGCTGCGGAGACGAACGGATTGATCCAGCCGCTGCATTCGCTGGTCTTGTCCATGACGATGATCCTGTTCTCGGAGATCGGCGACAAGACCTTCCTGGTGGCGGCGCTCATGGCGATGAAGCACCCTCGACTGTTGGTCTTCTCCGCCGCTTTCGCCGCGCTGATCGCCATGACGGTGCTCTCGGCCGTGCTCGGCCACGCCGTGCCGACGCTGATCCCGAAGTGGTTCACCAACTTCCTCGCCGCCGCGCTGTTTCTCGTCTTCGGCCTCAAGATGCTGCGGGAGGCGTACCAGATGAGCCCGGACGAGAACGCGAGCGAAGAGATGAAGGAGGTCGAGATGGAGATGGAGGAGCGCGAGCACAAGGCGCGTCGACACGGTCGACACCGACGCTCGTCGCCCTCGCCGTTCGCGCTCGAGTCGGGCCTGGGCGGCGGCAGTCCGCGCAAGTCGCGGCCGAACTCGCGGCTGCCGTCGGCGCCGCGCAGCCCGTCGCTGTCGCCGTCGCGCTCGCCGTCGCCGTCTCGAGCGCCGTCGGCGGCCAACGTCGCCGACACGGTCCGGAACACGGTCGCCGGGCTCAACAACCTGCTCACGTTCCTGCTCAGCCCGGCCTGGGTCCAGACCTTCGTCATGACCTTCCTCGGCGAGTGGGGCGACCGAAGCCAGATCGCGACCATCGCCATGGCCGCCGGCCAGGACTACTGGTGGGTCACCATCGGCGCCATCACCGGCCACGCCGTGTGCACCGCCGTCGCCGTCATCGGCGGGCGTGCCATCGCCGGTAGAGTCAGCCTTCGAGCCGGTGAGTCTGTCCTCGTCGCTCTGCGTACTCTGATATCCTCCCCCTTCCATTGCGAATCTCATCTTGCCTCACTCCGATCATCTTGGATTCATCTTCAAATATATCCTCCCCTACCAAGCCCCTGCGAACAATCACAGTATCTCTAGGTAATCAAACTAATCCACTCTTCAGTGACGCTCGGCGGCGCCATCGCCTTCATCGTCTTCGGTGTCGTCTACCTGGCCGAAGCGTTGTATTATCCACCCTCATCGACATTAGCGTCAGCATCATCACTGTCATCATCGTCGTTCTCGTCGTCAAGGGCACAATGACAAATCCTCCATTCTCTCTCTCATATCTTTCTCCCAGCGCTTGCTATAATCACCACCACCACCACCATCACCATTACTACATAGTAACCATAGCGAGCCACACCGTTCCGTCTTATATGTATCATCACGCTATACTACTTGCTGTACACTACACCAATCCTCTTCTTCTTTTTCTTCCCTGTTTAGATCTTTCCTTGTCAAAGAAAAAATTCTCATGATCAAGATTGGCTCTCCTATTCTTGTCCCTCTCGTTATGTCCCTTTCGTTCATATCTCCCTCTTCGTCCCCTCCTCCTCCATTGTCTCTCCATCCACATCACACCTCTCACGGTCTTCCTGCATCTACATACAATGCTTAGCTCGGACACCCCCCCCTCTTGCGGAGCGGAGTTTATGGATCTTCAAGTCACTTGCCATGGTGACGATGAGAAATGGGGGGGGAGGGGGAATTAAATGGCTGGACCGAGTTTTTCCCTACATACTGTAGTTTGGTCATGCATCTGGAATGTAGTAAAGATTCCTCCCCCCCCCCCCCCCCCCCCCCCGTCTCATGATCCCTGACGGTTAGATCGACGGACGACGTGAGACCAAAAGGATTCGTCGAAAACACGGAACACAGTGGTCGGACGTATAGAAAACTACTGTGGATGGAGAGCGGCGGCAGGGGCTGTGCTCCTTTACGGTTTGACGGGATTATATTGTTTGCTGGCTGCGATTGATGATCCCGCTTCGGTGCTCTGTTCCGACGGTCTGATTATTCCAATGCCGGCCGATATCCAAACATCTCGGACCACTCCACGTGAACGTGTCAAATCGCTCGCTCCCCCCCGTGCCGTGTACGACGTGACCGACGCAGACTCAGATTCGGTTGCCCGAAGGCGGGTCGTGCGGCAGCACGTCAGGCGCCTGGCTGTCTTTGGCGGGTAGCTTGCCCGCAGCCGTCGAGAGACCATGTGCAGCCTCCTCTTCGTCATGTCCCTCGGGGGGCTGCTCCTCCGCCGGCTGTGGGTCGGACCGATCCACGCGTGTTTCGCGCTCGAGGAGAGCGTCCCCGGACCCCATCGGCGAAGAGCTTTGCTGGCCTATCGTGTCTTCGGCCGTGCCGGTCGGAGATCCCTGCACCTCCTGGCTCGTGTTTCCGCCGCTGGAATCGCGCACCACCGGAGTCATGCCCACGTCGCTCATCTCTTGGATCCGAGACATGGGCGCCGTTGGCGCGTACGCAGACGGATCCGGCCCGTACCGAGCGGCCGACGACTCCGACGGCCCTGGCGACGGCGGCGGAGGCGGACTGTGCCCTGGTCGTTGTAGTCGGTACAGCCGCTCTTCCCTCAAGGACGCCGTTTCCTGCCAGTACCCATCCACGCTGCCCTCGCCGGCGTTGGTGCTGTAGTCCTCCGTCACCGAGAGCGGCGCTGGCATGCGCCGCATCAGGTCGTAGTCGGCGGCATCGAGAAAGCCTTTCCAAGGCCGCGTTGGCGGTTTAGGCCGCGGCGACTGCACCCTCGGCGTCAGCGCGCGCAGCTCGAGGCCCTGAGAAGACAGGGCCGCCAATGCTTCTCGACTTTTGTTCCGCCGTCGAGCCGGTTCGCGGTCGACAGTCCGCAACTGCCGCGGTCGTGGCAGGCTAGTGCTCAGTGCCAGGTCATCCTCGCCTGGTTCATCCGTCTCTCCGATCCCGGCCGACGTTCCAACCCGCTGGACCCGGAGAGCCTGAGGTTTCGGCGCTCCTGCACTCCCTACCGGGGCTACTTCCTCGAGTTCGTCCTGGCTGTCAACCCGAGGCATCACGGCAGCCTTCGATCTCTTGCGGAGGGCCTTCCTGACAAAGAACACAACGACCGCGATGATGACAGCCGTGCCGAGACCGCCGCCAACCCCGATCGCAACGTTGATTGGGACGCCAGGCGCTGACGAAGAGCTCTGTCCTTCGCTCACGGGTGGAACGATCGAAGACTCGGAAGAGTCAGGTTCTGTAGCAGTTGTTGCCGAGGTACCTGTGACGGGCAAGGTTTCGGGGCGTAGACTGGTGGTCACGGTCGGAGAAGCGGCGACTCGAGAAGGACTAGACATCGCCGACGTAGATCGTGGTGACGACGGGTTTGAAAATGGGTCCAGGCCGCCCTCCCTCGGGGGAGACCACGTCGAGACATTGGAATCCACAGACGTCTCCAGGGCGGTGGCGGTTCTTAGCGGCGGTATCAGGTTCTGCACCGAGTAAGTCCAGACTCTCGAACCAGATAGTAACAGAGCTTGGATCGGTATGCGGATCGACATGGAGTGTCGCCACCATCGAGCTCCCGTGTCCGCCTTGGGCTCGCACGACGAGAGGCCACTCACCGTATTCGTCGTAGGCCTCTGGAGAAAGGCGGTTGGATCGTCTGTCCATCCCAGCGTCCTCGTCGTGAAGCCATCCGAGTTCAGTAGAAAGGTGGTATAACGAAACCCCACCGGGAGCCCTTCGAAGTTCCCAGGCAGAGAGATGACGACTCGCTCGTCGTCGGCGAAGATTGTAGAAGTTGAAAGAGCCATTGTGCAGTCAAGAAGCGTGGCCAAAAGACTGGAGAACCAGACGCAGCTGAGCAGCGGAGAGAATATATATCAACAATATCCACAGCGGAGACTGGGAGTGTGTGATCTATATGCACACGCCCTGAGAGCCTTGCGAGGTGGCAAGAGGTGAATATCACCAGTACCATTCTAGAAAGTGAATTGTAGATCTGGGCAAGGAGACTTCCGATTTTCAGGCAGCCAGGCCCGGGCACGGTGAGCATATTCATCTCGGAACATGCCACTCCGTGATGCCGATCAGCAAATGTATGCGACAGAGCAGCACACTCAATCCACAACATCGCAAGTTGCCGGTGCTATATCAGCCGAGATGAAATACTCCAGCTTAGGGACAGTTCTTGTCATAAAAATCATGCCAACACTGTCGAACAGCAGGTTGACCTAAGCAGGTATCCCAGATTCCTAGCAAGCGTTTGGCATAGACGTGGAGAGGCTCTGGTGAACGAACAATACCAACGGAGCCAAATGGAAAGCTTTGCCGGTCGTCATCGTTTGCACCTATCAAGACCGGCTCCTGGTGGGACCGGCGGCATGCCATCGATGTTCGAACAGATTCACGTAAGGTACGGTACCTGGCCACTGGAGCCAGGTGTGCGGCCATCCGCAAAAGCCTCGCAGTGGAACGACCGCGTCTTGGCATGCTTCACGATGGAAAGAGATGTCTGAGGCGGATAGAGCGAGTACGGCATGGTACTCTAGAAACAAGGTGTCACTTCAGGCAGTGACCAACGTCGTTGACTATAGAGCTGCGCAACGAGCTCAGAACGTCGTGCGATGGTCTTTGATGGGCTCTCAGCTTGCGACAGCGGCCGACGTGCTTAGTCAGCGGGGGTGAGTACGAGCAGGCGGGGTATGGCGGTCAAGTCTGCGACTTGCATGTCCAACGCCTGCGTACGGGGGCTGGCGACAGAAGTATTCGGAATCCCACCAAAAAGTGATGAGACTACACCAAAACCACCTCACCCGACCCCACACCACTGATAAACCACAGCCAACAAAAGTATCAGCATTGCACAGAAAGCATGTGTGCTTGCTCTTCTTGAAGAAGATATACCTGTGAAGCATATCAGTGATCTTACAGACTTTTCTTCCAGCACAATCTACCAAATCTGTCAGGTTATATACGACTGTGGCTAAGTACCATCCAGTCACAAACCCCCCAGACAAGAACAAGAACAGTGATGATAACAACAATGATAAGAATAGTGACGGTTTGGAACAGGAAGAAGACTGAGCTTTATGAGAAGATACTTAAGAACTTCAGACTTCAAGACCTCAAACAATAGAGGTGGTGTGGTGGTGGACAACAACAAGAACAAAAAAACGGACAATTACTGCGGTACCCCCCAGTGCCCCCCTATAACTTCGATGCCCCCTCGCATAAGTCGGTACATGTATTTTGGCGAGCCCCTCCATGTAAAGCGAGGTATCTCTTCAACCCACACAGCCCATGGCTGTCATAAGTCTTCAAGGTATCACGCACCACATCATATTCAGTCAAGTTTTTTTCTCGGTCGCATCAAATGCTTAGCTCTACGCTCATCAAGTCAGAACACATCTTTGAAGTCATAAGTGGTATTTTTGGGGGTGTGGGGACTTGTCAGTGGTGTAAGGTTGCTCGGTCGGGTGGCTGATGCCTCCAAAGTTTAGGAGTACTTAACATCACAAGGGACTGCCACAAACTTATAAGTACCTTGCTAAGCGAGGGGGGCATTGAAGTAAGAGGGGGGGCACCGACAGTAATTGTCCGACAAAAAATTTACTTCCGTACTGGGAGGGGAACTACGGGATAGTCTCACAACCTTTGTCACTCTCATAGAAATCTCTCCGAATACTTTTGGCGCGGGCCTCCGTAAAGTCTCTGGACTTGAAGAAGCGGTGTGGACCTGATGGAGATTGAGAAATGTAGTCGAAGACATTGTTGCTGACAAAAGTAATGAGAGCACGTCCGTACCCTCTCCTCCGACGTGTCCTAAGACTTCTTTCTCGCAGCCTGCTTTCCTCTTGATTGCTAGTATCCCGTACTACGTACGTATTACTGCACTGCTTACTTCGTACGAGGTATGTATCGCACTCGTACCAGTACGCACGTACGTACGTTCGGATGTCCGATAACGGTGCGGAGGGACTGTCCACGTATGTACTCCGTACAGTACCTTACATGCGTAACGTGACACCTCGTTTTCTCCGTGCGACTATGGCCGTTGGAGGTTCTGGAGGTTAACGTACGGAGAGGACCTGTAACACGTACGATACGTACGTATGTACGTATGTACTCCGTACGGAGTACAGAGTATCGTCTCGCGAGCTCACTAATCAAACGCCGACTTCAGGTTAATGACATTCCTCTATCGTAGGGCTCAATCCCACAAAGATGTGGTTGTGGTACGGTTACGTCGAACGTCAATCCTTGTGTATGAAGCTTCAAAGGGCGCTTCAAGAGCACCAATGAGATGTCCATGACGACACAAGATGTACTTCCGTACGGTGGAGAGAGAGGCTGCGATCTGACGTGAAGAGCTGCTGGTCAGTAGCATCTAACGAAGAGCAGGTTTACGGTACGGACGAGCCACTCACCGTACGGAGACAGCCCGGAGAAGAGCCCAACAGGTGAGTGAGACAAGCTGAGCCGATCCGCCTTAGGGGAAGACGTCGTGGTGACACCGGAGGCCACCGCAACTCGGATCGTCGGCCAGCTGGTCGTATCCACACAGAAAACTTCTGTGTAAGGTTCCTTATCAGCTGTCACAATATCGATCCTGCACCTCATAAACAGTTTCACTCCTGCAGTGAACGCCGTAAAGACGTGCTTGAAATGGCACGTTCCTCCAACCCAAGAAGACGGCTGTACGAGCCTTCGAACGTTCTCATCCTCATATAGATGCCATGGATCGTCGGTGACATTTCAGTCACCCTCTTGGCCAGAGGGATGACAGTACGGCCCGTCGAGCTAGAGGACTCGAACCAAGCACAAGGGAGGGCTTTTGTTCCTGTCCTCTTTCAAGAACCGCCGTTGCAGGCGCAGAGAGCGCCAACGGTACACACTCATGAAGATGCGGGAGGCCGTTGGTCCGCTCCTGACCGCGGGCGTGCTGTTTTTTGAGCTGGTGGTGGCCAGGCCTTTGGAAGCTGGACCGGTACGTTGCACTCTACACCTCGATTTCCCTCCCTCCCACTTACTCTCGTACGAAGGGCGTGAGGCTCGAAGGCACGGTCCATGACCTGGCGAGTCCGGTACAGCCAACCGGTAGGTCCCTGCAGCGACTTGATCGCCGTCGACTTGAATTGCGACCTGACCACGGTGTAGAGAACAACGCTGCCGTTGGCCACGACGGCGATCTACGACTCGGACATGGCCTGGTCCTCGATGGCGACGGCCCGGAGAAGAACATGCTGAGCGGCGTCACCGTGAAGAGTCGCAAGGCCGACTCGGACACCGACGACCTGAGGAGTCGTCTAAGAAAGCGCACTGACGGGACAGGCGACGACATCACCGACGAGGAACTCAAAGAGCTCGAGAAGCTTCATCGCAAGCTCCGGGACAAGTACCGATCGAAGCGGGGACGAGAGATCAAAGAAAGAATCGATCAGTCGCTGGCGAACCCCGCATCCCCGACAGCAACACCAGAGGAGCTTGAGGAATACGAACGGTTGAGAAGTGCGTCGATGAGGTACAAATCCCAGAGAGCCGTGATAGCCGCCCGAAATAAGGAGGCAAAGGCAAGAGAAAAGGCAAGAGCGCTCGAAAACAGGCATACGCCCCAGCAGCTGGAAAGAATCAGACAGCAATGGATGGAATACCGTCGACAGTTTCGGGGTAAAAAAGGCAAGAAGTGGATCACCAAACTGTCGACCGAAGAACGCAAGAAATACAACCGTCTTGTTGGGCCATTCCAGGAGTACGAGCGCGTCAGAGCTCAGCAGCGGATAAGGGATCAGCAGGTCCGCGAGTACACGTGTGAGGAGGCCAATGTCTTGGACCTGCTCCGCCCCGACTACCTCCAATACCAAAGAGAGTTCAAGAGAAACCCCGAGAAGTTGGCTCAAATGAGGCGGGGGGAAGGTACCAAAGAGGAACTCGATCGGTTCAAGGATCTCAAAGGAAAGTACAATGCCTACATGCGTCAAACGCAGAAACGGTATCAGGGGCCCGAGGAAATAGACATCAGGTATCCCGCGAGCATGTCTGACGAGGTCCGGCTGCTCGAGGAGTCGCGGCCGTTCTTCAACATGTACCAGCAGTTCTTCGGCGGGTCGGAAAACGCAGCAAAGAGACGCCAACTTGATGCTGGCATCGGCACGCCAGAAGAGCTAGAACTGTACCGGGAGCTTCGGCCAAAGTACCTCCAACACACCCGTCTCTATTATCGGCTGCGGAAGTGCGCATCCACCTCGTCCGAGCCGGAGGCCACGATGAAGGGCACCGGGCGGCGTCCGAGATGGTTCCAAGGCCGGCCGAGAGGCCCGAGGAGGGGCATTGGGCAGCGTCCGAACGGCTTTCATGATCGGCCGGGAGACGCAGGCGACGACGACCCGTCTAGCCCACCACCGACAGACCGAACCGAGATGGTCGTCACGGAAGCGCCCTGGACCACGACGCCGGGCATCGTTCAGCGACTGCAAAGGCTCCCAGGTGCCGTCTCTAGCGCGTTCAAGAGATACGTCGGTCTCGGATCATCCGCGCCTCGTCCGGGATCTCCGCCGGCGCCAGCCACTCGATCTGTCCCGGGCTTGGGTGTCGGCCGTTAGAAAGGCCGGGTCAGGTGCTACCCGCGCGAGCCACCAACAGAGGGAGCCTTGAGATGATCAAGGCTCAACATGATGCGACCGAATGAATCCCCCTTGAGTGCGAGCCATCCGATCATCCACACTCTGTACGGTGTAGCTGTTCCTGCCATCATCTGTCATTTCGACGATCAACCGTCGGGCCATTAATGCCTTCAAGCTCCAGTCCTTGGGGGGGGGGGCGACGTTTTGCCTCCAACTCGGAGATTTCACATTCGATCCTGTCATAGAAATGAAAGCATGCATGACCGCGCTATCACCTCAATGAGGAGAACTAAGCGAAAAGTGAACTGTATCTGCATTGCCCGTAGCAGCTGCGCAAACGGAGTGCGATGTCCGACGGAATTGCGGCCGCCCGGCGTCTGCTAGTACTCGTGAGACTGTTGCAACCGCCCCTCGGACGTTCGAATCCGACCTCGGAGATTTTCTACTGTACCGTACCCTCGTACCTCGACAAGGAAGAACGTACGGAGGCTGACCGATACGAGCTGTCATGGCAAACGGAGTGCAATGTCCGACGGAGTCACTCATGGTCGGCGGATAAGCATCTTACGTAACTAACCGGGCACTGATCTGCCGTGTCTCGCTATCGAAGTTCAACGCTCGTCCGAATCAGCTGTAGGGCCAGGCAGGGCTGAACGGCCGCCACAAGTACGTATGTACCCTACCGTACCGTGCCTACCCCTCCCTCGACAAGCCCCCTCTACTCGCACACAACAAGCCGGAACAGGAAGGCGTCATCTCAGGAGAGCGTCAACTGCCACCGTCGCTCTCGAACGTCTCAGCGAGAGGTCCAGTCGGATACAACAACAATGTCGCTGAACGCACCCGGCGCCTTTCCTTCGTCGCGCTCCAAGTCGCCGGGAAGGCTGTCGGCTCGGGCGTCTGGTCGAGGCCGTGCGCCGCCGGAGGAGAGCGACAAACCTGATCGCAGCTACCCCTACGCGATTGCGACGTACGGCTACGCGGACCTGCCGCAAGCACCGGATCCCCCGTCGCACATCGATGTGCCGATGCCTCATCCATCGTATACGCAAACGCCGCGGCGCCAGTTCGACATCGAGCAGACCGCTCCCCCGGAGCCCGGACACGACGCGGACTACGCGCAGCCGACTCCTTACGAGCACGGTCAAGTCAACGCCAGCTACGCCAACCCAGAGCATTACGTCAAGTACGCGGCCCCGCAGCCGCCGGCGGGGCCTCCGACGGCCTTTGGGGAGTACGGTCAGCAGCCCGCCTTCGATTGGCGACCGCCACAGGGCCAGGGCACTCCGCAGCATGCGAACCCAGGAACATACCCATACCCCCCGCGTAATGTGGAGAACAGCGCACCGACGCCGAGTTCGCCCATCGCAGATCGCGCCGGGGCACATCCATACGGTGGCGCGCCAAACTACGTCGCCCCGACCAGCGCGCCTCCGCCGGGACAGCACCGGACGCCCTCGTACGCTTCGCCTCCGGCCTACGACTATGGCCACACGCCGGAGCTCGCTGCGACCGCGGCTGGTGCCGGCCGAGCTGCTCCGACAGGGCCTGCCCACCGAGGTGCGAGGGATCCGAACACGACCAGCCCAGACTATGCCAAGCCCAAGATGGGCTATGCGAGGCCGAGCATGTTCCAGTACGCGCAGCCGGACGGTCGGATCAGCTACAACTACAACCCTCAGACGCCAGCCACCGACGAAAGCGCTCCGAAGAGCACCGAGTCGACCTTCGAGCACGCCGCGCCCAGGCCAAAGCCCGCCGAGGTCAAAGCCGCGGCCGAGAAGTCTGCGTCCCGGTCCGAGAAGGCGCACGTCGTCGAGGTGCACCCCGGCGGAGGTGCGCTTCCCGCGCCACCGTCGCCCGGTCTCGGTCCCCGCATGCACCGCCTGTCCGTGAGCGGCGGCGCCAGCGGCCATGTCGAGGTCGGGGCGGCGCCTCCGGGATCTCCGCTGCTCGAGGCCTACCGAGGCACCTACCAGTCCATGTCGCCGATGCCGTCGCCGATCGCGCTTCCGTCGGCCGTGGACGACGACGACCTCAGCGATCTGACGCCTCTCTCGGGCCTGGGCGGCTCGGACGACGACGACGACAACGACGACCACAAGCGCAAGAGGGCGCGGGCGAGGGAGCGAGAGCGGGTCCGAGACATGCGGGTCGTGCAGGTGAAGATCCGCGAGAAGACCGAAGAGAAGAAGAAGAAGCAGCAGCGGCCCGAGAGGGAGAGCAAGTCGAAGGTGGAGGAAAAGACGAAGGAGAAGGCGAAGGAGAAGGCGAAGGAGAAGGCGAAGGAGAAGACGAAGGAGAAGACGAAGGAGAAGGTCAAGTTCTACGATCCCGAGCGGGACGCGCGCGACCTGGCCGAGACGCTGCGCCATCGCAACGTCGAGCTGGACCCGCTCATCGACATCCTGCCGCGGCTCAGCCACGATCAGATGCTGCAGCTGCGCGACGAGTACAAGAAGTTCGCCAAGGTGCAGGGCAAGGGCATCAACATCGCCAAGCACCTGAAGATGAAGCTCGGGTCGGGCGGGTTCGGCAAGGCGTGCTACGCCACGGCGCTGGGCCGGTGGGAGAGCGAGGCGTACTGGGCCAACTTCTGGTACCAGAGCAACACGTCGCGGCGCGAGCTGCTGATCGAGTCGCTCATCGGCCGCAGCAACGCCGAGATCCGCGAGATCAAGGCCGCCTTCAGCGACAAGCGCTACAACGACTCGCTCGAGAGGTGCATGAAGGCCGAGCTCAAGCCGGACAAGTTCCGGGTCGCGATCCTGCTCGCGCTCGAGGAGCGCCGGCAGGAGGAGAGCCACTACGTCTACGTCGACGCGGTCAAGGACGACGTGCGTCGGCTCCACGACGCCCTCGTCGCGCGCCAGGGCGGCGAGACGGCCATGTTGCAGACGGTCGTGCTCCGCAGCAACATGCACATGCGCGAGGTGCTCACGCAGTACGAGAAGACGTACCGCAAGAACTTTGCCAGGGAGGTGCTGCGCAAGTCGACCAACCTCGTGGTAAGCTCGGCCGGTGACGGTCCCTCCGTCCGTACGCAGGCTTTCTGACACCGGTCACTGTACGCAGGGCGAAACGGTGGCGCACATTCTCAACGGCGCCATCAACCGACCGTTGCGCGACGCGCTGCTGATCCACCAGGCGCTCGCTCTCGAGGAGAGCGTCGAGGCGGGGGGATCGGCGGCGGCGTCGGCGTCTGGCGGGTCGCGCACGGAGCTGCTGATATCGCGGCTCGTGCGGTACCACTGGGACCGCGCGCATCTCGACGCGATCAAGGTCGAGTACAAGGTGCGGTACGGCAAGGAACTGGTCACGGCCGTCAGCGAGGCCACCAGGGGCGACTTTGGCGAGTTCTGTACCGAGCTCTGCATCACGAGAAGGGCTCCTCCTGGTGGGAAGTGAACGATCTGGTCATATCTGTGTTTGGTGGAAAGGGGTGGAGGAAGTTGGACATTGGACATTGGCGGCGCCCACAAAGATCACATGAAATGGATGGATGGATGGGTCAGTGAGATGAGGGGGAAGCTTTTTCCACTCAGATATTGATCATTGGGTGCAGCTCTTGTAAAGAGTTACGAGTATATTTCTTCCGATGATTAGGCTCCCCCACTCGGTCTTCTCGGACATAGAAGCTGGTTCAGCTTGGCAGTGGGGGTAAGAGAAACTAGTTTGGTGATTGATTGATTGATTGATTGAATTCCTACACTATTCTAGCACTAGTGTATCTAGGCTACACTGGGTCAACTCCCTGCAGTGCCTCAGGCAGCGCTATCCTCTTGAGTAATCTGTAGAACATGGGGGGGGGGGGGGGGTGACTGGTTAGTAACCAGTATCCAGCTGCTCCTGAGCCCAGGAGAACTGGGAGAGAACTCCGTGGCGTAGGACCCACAAGGTGAGGGCGGTGGCAGGCCACAGGCGCGAGATCATCACCTGGTAGTCAGTAGTAGCAGTTGCAGTGTAAAGACTGCGGTGTACTTGCTGCAGGTGTGGGCACTCCAGAACAACATGCTTGGCAGTCTCCCACTGCGCTCTGCAGCAACAAGCCAGTGTCAGGAAGCTGGGGACTCATCGCCTGCAGAGGAAGGCTGCCAGCCCAATCTTACCTGTGCGCATCTGTGTTAAGATGCTGCTTTGGGTCTTGGATAGGCTGGCACAAAGCTGGAGAGACACCCAGTACAGTATCTTGTCTGGCTTCCAGTTGTCTCCCCCTCCAGGATCTGGGTCCAGCAGCTGGACTTGAGGTGGGGGCCCACTGTGGAGCTTGTGCCATCACTCCCAGCACCATTGCTCCAATAGCAAGCAGGCCTGCCAGACTGGTTGTGGGGGAGTGCCTAGGGGTGGAGTGACTGCAGGGTGGCTGTCAGCCCACAGGGGCAGGCCCAGAGACCTCTTGGTGGATTCCAGTGGCTGCTGAGGCCAGAGGATTGACTCTGCCCAGCGGTGTCATGCCTGGCCTGGTGAGATGTAGGCATGGCAACATCAGCCCAGTTGTCAGGCCAGCTGACACTTGAGCTGTTTGCAGGCCTCTTGAATCTTTGTCCAGACCCCGGAGACTTCCATCCTGGTGTGCACCTGTAGCTGCAGTTGTGCCATGTGCGCTCAGAGGGGTGGGACAGCAGCCTCACTCTCAAGCTACTTCTGGCTGGTAGCCCTGAAGCCACCAGTGACTGACCACAGGCAGTGTTGTTATTGCTGTTCAAGGGTGTCTCTGATCCAGTGTCAGTGCACTGGCCTCAGGAGACTGTCCAACAGGCTCCACACTGTTGCTCTGTAGGTGATGACTGGGTGCACCACAGTGTTGTAGATCAGCTGTGCTTTGTTGAAGGTGGCTCCCCAGGTGGATCCTGTGATAGTGGAGAGGGCCCAGCTTTGCTGTGTTGCCTTTTCAGCTGTGCGCTTTATGTGCAGTCCCCAGCGGAGCTTCAGGTCCAGTAGGATGCTGAGTATCCAGAGGGTTGGTTGCGGGGCCTTGGTGGTACCCTCCAGGTTGACACCTGCAGCCATGTTGAATCACCTTGGAGAACAAGTCAGGTGCATCAACTTGTATTTGTGTGGTGTGAAGGTGGCTCTGTGGTGGTGGGCCCAGGCAGTGCAGCTGTGGTGGATGTGTTCAAGCACTTGGCAGTTGCTTTCTGTGCTGTTGCCAACCACTAGGATGTTGACATTGTCAATGAAGCCAATAGCTGACACCTTTATGGTTCCTTGAGTGCAGAAGTTGACCAGATCCTTGTTGAAGAATAGGAAAAGGATTGGGGAGACTGGGAACTCTTGTGGTATGCCGGTGGACACCTGGTGAGTGTCGCTCTGCCATCACCCCAGAACTAGGGAGGTGTCACAGGGCAGACCGCAAGCACCGCTAAGTCACGTGGCCACGCGGCAAGTCAGCTGACTTCGCGCCACTTTTTCGTGTTTTTACCTGTCTGCGCTGCATTTCTCTTCTGCAGCTTTACCTTCTTGTACAATAGGAATCTATTGATTGTCATCGACGTCTAGCCCTTGACAGGAGGTTTGGCAATCCTTCAGGAAGCTGGCTGTCCATCTGAGAAGTGCTGTCAGTACGTGGCCACAGTTGAGCTATGCCAAGGCATAGCACAGAGTCGACATCCTGTGCAGGGTCTCTGCCACACTTCCCCGCAGTCCTGAGACCTTTTGCACTCTGCTGTGTACGCTCACCCCTAGGTCCTGCTTTGGAGTGCCGGGTTGCCAGCCTGGAGCCCACACTCCAACTGTAGTTTGCTCCTTGAGCCCGTCATTTGCAGCCTGAGCCTGCACTCTGTACAGACTGGTATGCGCTTCTGTCCTCTCGGGCCATATAGACAGTCTTGAAGTAGGCCCAGACCCTACTGCCATCACTGCCATTATATGCCACACCCCGCAGCTCTTGCTGTTTCACGTTACCTCTGTAGATCTCTTGTACAGAGGCTGACCATGCCTCGCAGGCTCTACGGACCCTGCAGGCCATGCCAGCACCTGCAGGACCACCTTTCCAGCCCACTAACCAAGTAGGGAGGAGTCTCAATCTGCCCGCTGTCGCCTGTGGGGCCCCGGTTGTACGTGGTGACCCACCGGAGAACCTCTGAACAGAGAACCTCCGAACAGAGAATCTCCAGTGCCCCAGCCCTGGTCCACAGGCAGTCCGAAGGGAACCTGTGGCAAGGCCTTAGGCAAAACCATCAAGCCAGCACTTTGGCTATCACACGGCCCTTAGGCACTGGAGCGGCGGGCTTCCTCCGGGCTGCCTGCTCGCCTTCTTGAACACGTATTCCCCGTTTGATTAACAATGCCGCGGTGCAGATATTGCTCCCCTCCTAGAACAAGATCCTCGATGCATTAGCTGCTAGAGACTCTGCTAGAAGGGGGGTGTGCGATGAGAACTCCTCTCGACTACTCCAGAGGTGCCCTGTCGGATGCCTAGACTTCACATCCACCAGCTGCAGGGCTGGCTTCGGGCCGTAGCGTACACGGTAGACATCCGTCGGGTGGTTTTCATAACCAGTTTGGTCGCAGTCCTCTGTTCTGCTGATGTTGCTTCACGGGGGCGTCCAGGGTGCCTGCGCGACACCTCCGGGGCCCGTCGCTCCACGGGCACCAGCAGCTCGACCGGTGACTCAATTAGCTCTCGGTGCAGCGACTACAAGCAGCTTGGGAGACTGCCTGCCATCGCTGCCCCGAGGTTCCCAGCCTGCACCGCGTGGAGGTTTGAGTCGTCGCAGGCCTAGTTTGGTGATTAGTTGTCACAAAAGTGACCTGGGCCAGCCATCCCCCATGGCACCTGACTGAGGTAGGGGTTTGAAAAGTTGTAGAAAAAAAAGAGAAGAAGAGGAAGAAGAAAGGGAAAGACAAGAAGAAAGAAAAGAAGGAATACTTGACAAGAGAAAGTGAGAGGAAGAGAGAGGTGAAAAGAAGAGAGGAGAGAAAGGAAGAAGAGAAAGAAGAAGGGAAAGAGGAAATGAAAACTGACAACCGGTCGACTATGTGGAGAGGTGCTGATAGCTGACAACCGGTCAACTGTGTAACGTAGATTCGTCTCTCTTGTCCGACGAAAATCTAGGAGCGACGACAGAGAAGAAGAGGAGGAACACTCTGCAGGCTGGTCACGTGCCTGCCGACGACAATTTAGCCGTCGCTCAGGGGGGAGGCTGCTCCCTGCTCCCTGCTCCCTGCTCCCTGCTCCCTGCTCCGTGCACCCCTGCAAATCCATCCTCGGGCAAGTCTCCGTACGGAGTAGATTCCCCGGTCAACAGGAAAGGAAAGAAAAAACACGAGACGAGAGGAAGGTGAGAAGAAGAGAAGTGAAAGGAAAAGATGAGGAGAGGAGGAGGAGAAGAGGGAAGAGACAGGAGAGAGTAAAATTAAACAAGTGGTGGTATCATGTTATACAATTCCAACTGAGTGGAAAAAAAAAGCTGCTGCTGCATGTTCGGCCCTGATACGTATGTCGTGGTGTAATTAAGCCCCCAAGTCGAGCCAAGTCGAGCCAAGTCGAGCCAAACCAAGGTGAGCCGCACCAAGCCACACCAAGCCCAAGCCAAACCAAGCCAAACCAATGCAGACAACCTCCCCCCCCCTTGCGCATACGCCAGAGCAGAGGAATGCTACCCTCCTTCCTCGCACGTCCATCTCCACCCCCTCATCTCCCCATCGCGCCACACTCCCTCTCCAGTCGATATCCTCCGGTCCGCCGTCTCCGATCAAGATATGCACGGACGGCCACCTCCTCAACCAAGACGTGCACGGGCAGCCACGTCCCCGATCCGACAGACGCATCGAGACGGCCGACGTCAGCCCTTGGTGTTCCGCCTCAGCCTCTCGGTCCTCCAGCGCTCGTACCACATCTCTTTGCTGGCGTCGCGCAGGTCACGACGCCAGTCGGCGAAGACGGCCTCCTTGAGCTTGCCGAAATCGCAGTGGTCGCCGTCGTACGGGTCCGCGACGCCCCACGCGAACCGCCGGCCCACGAAGCCTTCCTCGATGTCGTACTCGTCGGGCGAGATGATCGACAGCGGAAGCAGCGGCAGTGGAGACGCCGACTGTCGAGAGAGAGGGTCCGAGACGCCGCCCTTCTTCTTCTTCTTCTCCTTCTCCTTCTCCTTCTTCCTCCTCTTCTTCATCTTCAGCTGCGTCTTGTCCGTCGCGGGAGACGACTGGGCGCTTCCCGGCGGCGGCTCGTTCTCGTCCGTCGTGTCGGCGTCGACGTTCGACTGCCGGACGAGCACGCTCGCGGACGACCTGTCATCGTCGCCACCGTCGGATGCGGCGTCATTGTCGTCGTCGTCGTCGTCGTCGTCGTCGGCGGCGCTGTCGCCGGCATCGACGTCCGAGTCGTCCACTCCCAGCGCCTCGAGAAGATGCAGGCGCGCGTTCTTGACGCTGGTCCACACCGCTCTCTTGAGGAAGGCCATGTGCGCCATCGTTATCGTGTCGGCCTTGCTGATGACGGGCACGACCGTCGTCTTGCCCCGGAGCGCTCGCAGCACCTGGAGGTCGAACTCGTCGTCGAGCCCCCCGACGACAGGCGGGGCCCGAGCACCGACCCCGTTGACGCCGCTCGGCTGCGGTGCGCGCGACCTCTTCCGGGCCGCGGCGATGTTCGCGTCGAGTCTCGCGGGATCCAGCAGGAGGAAGACGCAGTGGATGTGGCTGTCTTGGATGCCGGGCGAGCGCACGACCTTCATCTCCTCGTCGAGCGTCTCGGCGAACTTGCTCTGGAGGAAGGAGTTCAGTTCGCGGAGCTGAAGGCCGACGATGCCCTTCTCGAGCCCGTCCGAATCCCACAGCGTCAGTCCGACCCGCTCCCCGTCGATCTCGGTCTCGAGGAAGTGCGAGCTGAAGGCCGGATGGGCCGAGGCTGGCCGTTTGGCCTGGCCCGCGCCTCGTTCGGCCTCGGTCTCCTGCACCGCCGCCACGTGGCCGCGCTTCTTCTTCGACGGCCGCGCGAGCGACGTCCGCAGGAAGTTCAGAAAGGCCGTCTTGCCGCTGCTCTTGGCACCGAGGACCAGGATGCTGTCGGCCGCGTCAGCGAAAGCGCCATCGACATGGCCGCGCCGGGCGCACTCACTTGTAGGGCGTGGGGTCCCTCCTCCGACGCACGCGGCGCGGGCCGTTGACGGTGCTCACGACGCTGCTCGCGTAGCTGTACCGACCCCGGTGGGCCATGCTCTCGCTGCGGCCTCGAGGGTCGCTGTCCGGGATGGGCGGGATCGGCACCGAAGGAGGAGCCGTCGGCGGGTCTGTGTACGGAGCGCCCCTGAAATACGACATCGTCGGCACCTTGAGTCCCTGTCGAGGCGGTGTGCCCGAGCCGTTCTCGTCGCCAAAGGTGTTCATCGGGGGCGGAGGTCGCAGCACCGGCAGCGTCGGCAGCGCTGGCGGCGTCTGGGCAGCGGTCTCCTGTTGCCGGCGCGACCGCTCTTGTTGTTGCGCGACCTGCTGTCTCTTGACGATCTTCGAACCAGAAGCGCTTCGACGCGACAGCGTCTCGCCCGACTTGCTCCGACGAAGGAAGTTGAAACTCGTTCGACGTTGAGCCGGCTCCGGTGGCGGAGACATGGATCGGCCTTCGGGGACAGGCGGCGCCGGACCGTCTTCGTGGCGCGTTGACTTGCCGGGCGTCGACGGCCGGGCTCGGGCGAGGCTCACCATGTCGCCGTTTGATCGTCTCACCAAGTGAGTCGAGACTTCCCAGCCAAGCGACGGTCAAGACCCGATCTCAACGGGCAAGCGCAACGTGTGTTCTGCCCGGTCGGTCGGTCGGTCGGTCGCGACCGGGAAGGTCGTTCCTGCCGCTAACCGGGCTGACAATCGAGAGCTCGGGCCCCGCGCTGGTTCTGCGTCGGTCCAAGGCTCGGCGAGCAGATCGACCCGAGGGACAGCCTGATCCGCGTCGCGGAGGCTCGAAGGCTCTGCCACCGGTGGAGTCGTCAAGCGGCAGAACCTGGCGAGTCTTCGCGTCGAGGTCGAGGTCGAGGTCGACGTCAGGGTTCGGGTTCGGGTTCGATCAAGCAGCACGACGGGCTGACTTCCCGACGCCGCTAGGAGCGGCAGCAGGAGCGGCAGCTTCGAGTCTGTCTGTCACAATTGATAGTGATATCGGATGCGCCTGAGACAACAGCTGACTGACGGTTGATTAGTTTGGAAAGAGCGGACTGGATGATTTGAACGACGTCCAGAAGGCCGAGAGAGAAGAAGTCGCGCTTTCCGGTGGCTGGAAATAACGAAGCTGATCAGGGGGGGCCTTTTCTTTTCCTCCGGGCGCGAGGTTTCGCACCTTTAATCTGGGGAAGAGCTTGACTCTTGGAGCGGCGTGATTGGAGTCTCGCGCCGCAACCACGGTCGTATACGTACCGACTGTACGGCACCGCACAGGGCGCTTTTGGCAGTCTCCCGGTCTACCGGTACGGACGACGAGAGAGGCCAGCTCGTGCAACGGTCCCGATGCTGCGTCAGCACCAGGCATGCTCGCCTACGACTTAATCGCTGTGCATCACGTCGGCAATTTGGCTGCAGCTGCGAGATTGCTGGGATTGCTGGGTGCCCAAGCAAATGACGCCTGTTGGACTGCGCGTGTTTCAGCTGCTGCTATTCTGGCAGGAGCTGGGGCCGGGTGACTTGGAGCAATCATGTGGTTAAATCCTGATTACACGCAACGGACTGTAGCCTGAAAAGAGGAATCGTCCTTGAGCAAGACGGTATCACAGACAAAGCAGATGTAAATGTTGGGGGCACAGATCAGCACTTGCACCTGAACACGCATGCGATTGTGCGGTAGAAGTTATAGCATGACGGCTACATTTTCAGAAGTAGAGCTTCCGAGTCCGTTGAGCTGACTGACATTCGATCTTGGAGCGGTCAATGGTGGAGAGGGCTGACACTGAACTGTTGTGCGTACCGTACTGTATGTACCGGTAGAAAGATGCCATGACCAAGATGTAATTGTATTGTATCAAAGTCCAACACTTTTTTAAAATCTAGCTAGGCTAGATTATTCAGGGAATCTATGAAACGGGGCAAGGAAACCTCCAGGGCAGACGGTCAGGGGTCTGCGCTAGATATCCAAGGTGTAGGACCTCGATTGATAGATGTTGTTGTGAGTCGGTTCCTGGTACGTATGTAGAGGAGCATATGTTGAATAAGCTCTTGTTAGGAGGCGAAGTAAGAGGTGACGAAGGATGCGGAGACGGAGAGCCTGTCTCCTTGATATTGACGCCGATAATGGAAAACTCTAGCTGCTTCGTCAGATTGAGAGAGTAAGAGAACTGATCCGTTGCATCATGTCTCGTGAATCCAAGTCAGTGAAGCCAAAAGGACTGCGCCGGGCGTGACGCAGTTCGAATGACGACCTTGAACTGGCCCGGTTGACCTTGCCACCGCGCCATCAAGGTGTCAAGAATGGCCGGACCCAGCACGGACTGACATTGTCCGGGCAGATGTTGCGCCGGTCGAGCTGCTTGTTGCGGGGACCGGTCGGCCCGCGGCCGAACTTGGCCGTCAGACCGATGCCCAAGACCTTGCGCTGGCGCGGGTCCGAGTCCGGGTACTGCTGGTCGCCCCAGCGGCCGTTGAAGCGCAGGTAGGCCGTGGGGTGGACGGCCCCGTCGGCGGGACGAAATCGCCCGGCGTCGTACACGTATCGATAGGAGCTGGGGAGCGGATCCCAGAGGATGCCGCGGTCGCAGTAGTCCAGCAAGGGCCCGATCGGGAGGTTAAAGTTGGGAATCGTGTGGTCGTGGCGCCTGGGAGCAGTGTCGTCAATGGCTTGATCGAGGAGACTCTCTCTCGAGTCGAATAGCACAAGAGGACTGGGGAAAGAACCCTGTGGTGGCATAGATCGCATGAGACCCATTCGAGCAGTAGCCGATCGGCTGGAGAGAGAGGACCGCATCAGCTACGCGTCTCTAGGAAGCTGCGGAGCCGGAGTCGGGGTCGGAGTCGGCACTGACTCGTTTGCCCTCTTTCTCGGCGGCACGATACGTAAAGGCCTGGCCAGTGGCATGCTGACTGTACCACAGCGCCTCCGGCTGGCCGTCGCGGAATCGAATCGCCATGTGCTCCCTTGCTCCGGAGACGCAACGCGGCTGATCAGCAACACTGACGTGACTCGCCTATAGCTGCGGCATGTCATCGGGCGGATTACCAGTCCCCGAAATGACTTCCAATCTCGAAGCCAAACACGGTATTGCCGCGATTGAATCTGTCGAGCCATCAGCATCGGTCTGAAATTCCTCAGGCCTCTTCCCTGCCTCGTTCCCGCCGCCTCTAGAGTCGGAAACGCAGGAGAGATTGCGCAACCGAGGCGACGGCACTCACGCCCAAAAGCAGAAATAGAACGCATCGGTCACGCCCCCGCCGCGATCATGGAAGACGATCGCGCCTGTGATCTGGCCGTTGATTACGCCCGAGGCATCTGGAGTCGAGCCCTTGATCCAGTCAGGATCCTGAGTGATGTCGTCGACCGAGGTCAGATGGACATCGCGGCCTTCGTTCGGACCGAAGCCGTTGAGCGTGTCGAGGTTGTTGAGATCCAAGGGTTGCGACACGCCCTCCAGCGGCGCGAAGTTGATCTGCGGGCGCGTGCGCTGCACAAAAGTGTGGATGTCCGTCGGCCGGTAAGGGTCCTGGGAATGGAGCCAGATCTTGGGCGCTGTTTCGCCGGGGGGTCTCGAGTTAGCACAGCCCGTCGCCTGCGGCATGATGGCATGGCTGCGGATGGGAGATGCGATTGATTGGCGAGTGCAATCGTCAGACTGACCGTGTTCAAACACATAACTCGGAATGTCTGCCATGATTGATCTTTCTTTGGGTGTGCGCCGCCGCAGTTAACGATACATCCATTCAGATGTAGGCACGGATACGGACCCGGCTGATGGCGGCACCGGAACAAATCATCCTCCGACAACCCTGCCCTTGAAGCGCGTTCCCGATACCATCGCCGTAGCCGCATCAACCGCCTTCGAGAGTCACGGGACCTGTGGAGAAGGGGCGTTACGTGGCCGCAGCCGTCGAAGAACGAGGCAGCCTCAATCTCCTCGGGTGCTGATCATGTCGAGTGTCTCCGACCGCACATCTGCGCGTGCCTAGCGATTGACGGCCCCTTGGTCGTTGTTCCTGACTTCGAGGCACACCTGACCAGGTACAGAGTGTTGTAAAGAAGTCCCTCATATCCCGTACTACAGTGTTGGACTTTTACAGCACTTTCAGACTTGCTCCTAATCGTCAAGGGCGACCGTTCTCGAAACTCTCCGGCTCTGATATGAGCTAGCCCATAGGGCTGACGGTGATTCACCAAAGTCAATTGGTCGGCTCGTAGCGTAGTCGCATGCAACGCAAATCCTGTTGCGATGTTCGACGGAGGAGGGCGCAACATCCTCCGACGAGGCTTTGGTGATTGTTTGGTGTTGCTTCTCCAGACTTCTTCCGATGGAACGAAACCTACGGTACGAGTACGAAGTACGGAACGTACGTATGTACGTATGTACTGGTATGCCGTGTACTCGTACATAAGTACCTCCGTACGGAGTACTCTGCCACTCAGGAGATATCGCACCGTACGATACCATTAGGTAATGCAATCAAGCCATTACGGCCAAAACGATATAAGTCAGCAGCTTCCCTTTGTCAATGTTGCGATGTCCGACAAATAAATAATTAAGAGACACTCGATATAGCCATGTCGGGACAATGGATTCGCCGACAAGCCTAAGAAGCCACAGGTGACGCAAATCATTCTGCGATGTCCGACGGAAAACACATCTGTTCTGCGGTACCTATCGTTCTGTACTCGTACTCGTACTCGTAAAAGCAGCTACTACCCCGTACATACGTACGTCACCCATCTTTCGAAGGAAGGCAACCTCACAAGATACCTCGTCCTCCCTGCAAGTAAGGCTATACCTACAGGTACTACTTGACACCAATCCCATTGCGATGTCCGACGTACCTGCTCCTAAAAGCAAGACGAAGTACATACGTATCTGTACATTCCTATGTACGTACCTTGGACATACACACAGACCTCTCGCTATTATACCCCTTCGGTTCCCCGTACGAGAAGCACCTTGCAGTACTTCCCTATACAAGTGCCCGTCGTCCACCCCCTAATTTCAGAAAGAACGAGGATTCGGCAGCGATGTCCGACGCAAGACCGACCATTCCAAAAGTTTCAAGACCGTCTTCTACTCACGGAAATACGGAGCTACTGGCAAGTACCATACGTAATCAGGTCAGGTATCGTACATGCGGTACTCCGTACGGGGTAGATACGTACGCACTTGACGTCCACTGGCTCGCAAGACGCACGACAGGTTCACTTCTGTACTCTACAGAAGTACTGTACCGTACCGTACCGTACCGTACCGTACCGTACCGTACTCTACGGTATGATATCTGACAGGGTCTGACGACAAGTCAGCTTCTGAACGCCGACTACGTAGGCGACCCCGGAAGTGAGCCGCCCCCCTAGTGAGCCACTCGTAAAATCTAGCGACTGGGTAACTCCACCACATTCTTGCCACAAAATGTAGCAATTATCAACGCTATGGCACCAAACAATAGTGATTCTATTGAGGAGACTATTCAGGAGGCCATTGAGGATCTGGAAGCTGGTCATTTCAGCTCAATCCGGGCTGCAGCAACTGCGTACAACATCTCACAAGCCACTCTTGGTCAACACATGAAGAGTCGGCCATCACAAGCAATTGCCCATGAACCTGAGTGGCACTTGACTCCCTACCAGGAGGAGTACCTGGTCACATGGACCCTTGAGCAGGAAGCAACAGGACACCCCCCCTCCCATAGTTTTGCCCGAGATATGGCAACTCAAATCCTACGTGCAAATAGAGACACTACAGATCTTGGCAACAAATAGCTGCGGAAGTTCATTCAGTGTCATCCATCAATAGCCTCAATCATTGGAAGGCCTATTATATCCTCTAGGATTGATAACATCCATCCAGACATTCTTAACAACTTCTTCCACTGGTTCAAGACTATGCAACTCCAGAACAACATTGAACACCAGGATATCTGGAACATGGACAAGACTGGGATAGCTCTAGGGACTTGTACAAACAGCCAGGTGATTGGAGACTTGTCCAGGAAGTGGACATACAAGAAAATGCCTGGGAATCAAGAGTGGGTGTCCATTCTGGAGACAATCTCTGCTGCTGGAGCAAAGTCTTGTCCTCTTGTTATTTTCAAAGGACAGGCACCACAAACCAGCTGGTTTACACATAAGGAGGTGCCAGACTGGATCTATACCACATCAGACTGTGGCTGGACTACAAACTATGTTGCTATCAACTGGTTGAATAAGCTTTTTTTGCCAGAAACCAGGCGGGGGAACAGCCACAGATGCTTCTACTTGATGGACATGGAAGCTATACTACAGTGGAATTCCAATGGATTTGCAAGTAGAATAATGTCTATGTAGTCTACATTCCTCCACACTCATCCCATGTCTTGCAGTCTCTGGATCTGAGTTGTTTTTCTGCAGTTAAAAGCCACTACCACAAGCAAATATCTGAGCTTGATATCCTTGATAATGCAGCTCCTGTCAAGAAAAAGCGCTTTGTCAAATGCTACCATCATGCTCAGAAGGAAGGCCTGACCACAAGAGTTATACAGGCAGTGTAAGGGCAGGTCCTGCTTCAGCAGCATGTCAAGATGAACATTTGAAAGATGATCAAATTGTTCACTGGCCTCCTAGAGAGGCCAGCTACCTCTCTCTTATAGCTCTAGCTGATGTCTCCAACCACAGCCATAAGCCCCCTTCTCTGTGAGTTGGCCTCCTGTTCAGGAGTTGACTTGATGTTGGTCAACTATCATGGTGCAGCTCTTATCTGGCCAGTCTGTGGCACATGACAGTCTTCAACAGCCTGTGCACAGCTTTAGGTGGCTCTTGTGCCATGCCTGGTCAGGTGATCACTTTGCAAGCCCCTATTGTAAGCCTGTGTTGAAACAGGCCTTACAATTACCCCCCCCCTTTAGGATCGTGGTCTCTCAGATCCTGCTGGGCAGTTTGGTGTATTGGAAATAGCTGTTGGTGTCTGCTGACTGTGCACTGTTGCAAACATTCCAGTGGCCCACATTCCTGTGGTAGGTATAAATCTGTCTTGTTTACCTTGACGTGTTTTTGCTCTCTTTCCTCTCTCATCCTCTTGACTTCTCTTTGCTGTTGGATAGTCATTTCTCACTGTTGAATCTTGTTGGCTTTTCATGTTGGTGATGTCTGCTCCAGAGCCTTGTCCTCTTCATGAAGTCCTCTTGATCAGTGGAAAGATTGGTGCTTGTACAAAGGAGAACTTCCAACAAATTCAGGAGTACAGACATGAACCTGAGCTGTGGTGCACTTAGTGCCTCAAATACAGCCACGACACCCTCATCACTGATCAGTTGCCACATGTCTGCACTCTTTTGTTGTTGTTCAACAATAGTGCCAAGTGTGTAAGAGCGCTAGAGTCTTAGCAGGACAGAGTTGTGATGAAGGCCTGTTCCATAGGCAGCTACTGAAAGGTGCCTGGAAGGTGTCATCAAGTAAGCCTGTAGAGTATTGCTCAATGGATAGAAACTGACAACTGGCCTCTCAACCAGTGTTGGGGGGAGGCCTACTTATATGAATCTTGCTTAATGATCATGTGACTTGGTATGTACATGTCACATGACTGCTAAGTGAGACAACATGCAGCTGAACCCAGTCAGGTGCTTGCACAAGCTGCACAGCTTCTGACAGATCCCCCCCTCCTAGAGTTGCAGTCCCTCATGACTATACTTTTATTTTTATTTTATTTTTTATTTTTTATTTTTATTTGATTCTTACACTGGTAGTAGCTTTACAGCCATGCAGATCTTCTAGCTAATAGTGAACTCCTTCAGAAAACCTTTGAAGGGATAAAAACTGAAGGCAGGGTGTGACTAGGGAATGTAACAAAAGGAATCTTGAAGTTTCTGGTAAGAGAAGAGAATCTAGGTATTGGGTTGGGAATAGTGGAGTTTGAAAGCTAGATTAAACTGGTTTAGTCTTTTCAAAGACATAAACCAGTACAAGAACTTCTGTAGTAGCTCTGGGTTTGAAATAATAGTGGTGAAGTCTGTGACAAGGCAATGGCAGAGCAGAACTCAAGCCTAACTGATTCAGTAACCTTGACCTGACTTGGCTTGAGACTTGAGACTTGGATTGATGTACAAGACGAAAGACAAGGAAGGAAAAGAGAAAAGAAGAAGAGAAGAAGCTGGGGGAGCAGGAGAAGTTCTTATAGGCAGGGGATACAGTGGAGCAAACAGGCAACAGTGCAGATGGAACTTCCCGGCAAGGTGCGTGACTTGTGCCAGATATGCAACAAGGCAATAGCAGAGCAAACAGGCAACAGTGCAGATGGGACTTCCCGGCAAGGTGCGTGACTTGTGCCAGATATGCAACTGGGCCAGAACTGTGACATTACCCCCCTCCTTCACATGGCAAACTCCTGTGAGCCTCAGGCTGCTCGTGGGTGTAGTTCCGTGGCCGTGGTTTCCTTGGGTATTTCTTATGGAAGTTGTAGATGGTGTCTTTGGTGTTGTCAAGATGCTCAATAGGCTCTTCAGTGGCATCTTCAATTGGCCATCCGGACTATTTGACCAGGTACTTGAACTTCTGTCAAGACATTGCTGGCTTGGAGTCAAGGATTTCTTCAACCTGGAACTCTTCATCTGTGTCTTGACCAATGACAGGGCCAGGGTGTTCATTTGATTGGCCAGGGATAGGATTAGCAGGTGTCAGACGTAGAAGGGAAACATGAAAGACAGGGTGGATCTTGAGAGTGTGTGGAAGCTCCAGATGGCAGGCACAGCTTCCGACTGTCTTCAACACCTTGAATAGTCCAATCCACTTGTCGTCAAGCTTTTTGCATGGGTGGCGTGTCCTGATGTTCTTGGTATTCAGCCAAACAAGATCTCCAGTTTGATAGGACAGTGACGGGACTTGATGCAAATTGGCAGTGTGAGCTTGAGCTTCCTGGGATAGTCGGAGTTCAGCTTGCAACTGTTCCAGAATCTGCGTCATTTCTCCAGAGATTTCCATAGCATCTTGGTTGCAGGCTTCACTCGTGGGTGTGATGCTGAGCTGTGGATGGAACCCTTTGTTGGCAAAGAACAGTGACATGCCAGAGGAATCAGACTGGGAGTTGTTCTGCGTGAACTCTGCCAGAGGAAGCCATTGGACCCAGTCATCTTGGAGATAGTTGACATAGGATCTCAGGTAGTGTTCAAGCTCCTGATTCTCTTGTTCTGTCTGACCATCTGTCTTTGGGTGGTGTCCTGAGGATAGTCGTAGCATGACGTCAAGATGGGCACAGAGTACTTTCCAGAATGAGCTGACAAACTGACCTCCTCTGTCTGAGACAATGCTCCTGGGCAAGCCATGGGTACAGACAACAAACTGGATAAACATCTGGACAAGATGTGAGGTTGTCATCTCAGCACATGGCACAAAGTGGTGTTCTTTGGTGAGACAGTCAGTGATGACCCAGATGTGCTTGGCACCAGGGAAGTAGGTATCTCTTGACTTGGGCAAGTCAGTAATGAAATCCATAGCCAGATCCTGCCAACATTGCTGAGGCACAGGAAGAGACAGCAGCTCTCCTTGGCGATCACAGGCAGGCTTTGCTCGAGAGCAGACATGACAATTCCTGATGTACTGCCGTATGATGTTCACCATCTTTGGCTAATAGTACCAACAAGACAGAAGATTGTGGGTCTTGGCAATCCCAGTGTGGCCAGCCATTGCTTGGTCATGGGCTTCTTGGAACAGGTGTAGGTGTAGCTCATTGTTCTCAGGGATCCAGAGTCAGTTCTTGTAGAAGAGACAGTCATTTTCCAAGCTGCAGTCTGAGAGAGACACTTCTCGACTGTGCCTGACACTATCCCTTAGCATCTGTGACACTGTTGCCACTGGATCACCTTCAGCAAGGTTGTTATAGGCAGCTTGGATGACATCTGAAAGAGGTGCAGCATCAGGTTCAGTGTCAACTGGTGCAGCTTCTGAACATCTCAGGATCTGGATAGGCTTGACTTGAACCTCTGAATATGCAAGATTCTTGGGCTTAAGGACGACTTACTCTATGAAGTCTTGACAGGGATCACTGTCTGACGGGAGGTCTTGGGAATGTCGAGTGAGGGCGTCAGCCTTGCACTGACTGCCTGGACAGTAGCTGATCTTGAAATTGAAGTGTGACAAGAACTCACTCCAACAGGCTTGACGGTGGGAAAGGCACTTTGACAACATGAAGTACTCCAAGTTCTTGTGATCAGAGATCACCTTGACAGGTTCTGGAGATCCTTCAAGCTCTGCTCGCCATTCTTCAAAGGCACAGACAATTGCCAGCAACTCCTTGTTGTAGATCTTGTAGTTGCATTCTGCTGGCAGGTGGCAGCGTGACAAGAAGGCAACAGGGCGTAGAACTCCTTCATGGTCTGGCTGTGACAGGACAGCACCAGAGACGTAGTCAGAAGCGTCAGTCTTAACAACACACTCCTTCTCCAGATCAAAGTGCTGCAGGATGGGTGCAGTGCTGAACACCTTCTTGATGCTTTCAAACAAGCACTGCTCTGGGGTTTCCCACTTGAAGGCAACATTCTTCTTGGTCAGAGCTGTGAGCAGGGATGCAAGCTTGGCAAAGTCTTTGATGAACTGGCAGTAGAAGTTTACAAAGGTAATGAAGCTCTGCACTTCCTTGAGACTGGCAGGAGGCTTCCACTCCTTGATGGCGTTAGTCTTGGCTGGGTCCATGCTCACAGATCTGGGTCAGCTGTCTTCAGTGGCAGACTGAATGATGAGGCTAAGGTACTTGACTTGATACACTTCAAAGTCACACTTGGAGATGTCAACTTGCAGGCTTGCATCTCGTAGTCAACTGAGAACAAGCTTGACGTACTTCTGGTGTTCCTTGAGTGTCTGACTGTAGATAAGGATATCATCCACATAGGCAGTGCCAAAGACGTCAAGGATGTCAGGTCCCAAAACATCATTGATGTAGTTCTGGAACATGCTTGGAGCATTGGCAAGACCAAAGGGCATGACAAGGTATTTGTAGAGGCCTGAGCGTGTGCGGAACGTAGTCTTCCATTCTTCACCTTCCTTCATCTGGATACAGTTGAAGGCACCAAAAATGTCAAGCTTGGTGTACCACACAGCTTTGCAAAGCTGGTCCAACATCTCCCGGATCAGTGGCAGGGGGTAACAGTTCTTGATGGTGATAGTGTTGAGTGCTCTGTAGTCTACACAGAAATGTAATCCACCTCCTGGCTTCTTGACAAAGAGGACTGGTGCAGCAGCAGGTGATGAAGATGCTCGAATGAAGCCCTTGTTCAGGTTCTCTGTCAGGTACTTCTTGAGAACTTCAAGTTCTTCTCTGCTCATGCTGTACAGAGGTCCAGAGGGTGCCTGGGTTCCTGGTTCCATCTTGATCTTGTGGTCAACTCCTGGGTGTAGAGGAGGAAGCTTGTCAGCGTCATCCTTGCTGAAGACATCCAGGAACTTGTGGTACTGAGCAGGGAGAAGTGTGGCAGGATCCACACACTTCTTTGGCTTCAACACCTGCTCAATGTCTCTCAGAGAAACACTGAACACCTGGTGATCTGGCTTGGCAGCAAGGAGAGAAAATGTGGCAGCATTGATGGGGATTGGTGTGGCAGAAAGGGGCTTGGGATTCTGAGGCTTTCCAGCAGACATCTTGGCTTCAAGATCTAAAGAGATTGGATAGCTATTGTTTGACTTGAGGTATGCAGATCAGCAGTGATCTGACTTGAACATGATTAAGGTGTTTGTCTAATCAATGTGTGGCCTGTGCTTCTGGAGCTATGGCATCCCCAGAATCACATCATAGTGAAGACCAGGAGACACAAAGAGAGAGACTTCTTCCTGGTGTACGCCATGTGCTGTGGTCATGATTGTCTTGGCGAGATGCGTGGTTTGTGATGTCTTGCCATTGAACGATCACAATGTGCGTGGGTAGGGGAGAGGTTCTTGGTGAAGAGATTGCGCAAAGGAAGCACCAATGCAGCCAAATACTGAACAGCCAGAGTCAAGAAGAGCATTGCACTTGAATTTCCCATCTAGGATACAAGGAAGAAACAAGCACTTGCTGTCCAATTGCTGGTCTGGAGACAGATAGCCAACATGGAGATCCTTTTCATGTTCTTGGGCGTGACGATGACCAAGGACTACTTGTTTTCTGACTCTGGAGTAGTCTCAACAGTGGCAGACTTGGTGGTGGTTGTGGTGGTGGCAACAACAGGCATGCTTTTCACTGGACAGAAAGTTGAGACATGACCTTGGTTCCCACAGTAGAAGCAGAGGCCTTTGCTTCGGTGATGTTCTCACTCTTCTGGTGTCAGCTTAGAGTGGCTGAGATCCATGGTAGAACTTGGTGGCTGTGGCGTGAAGACTGGCTTGATGAACCCTGGACGCAGAACTGAAGCTCCTGACTGTGGAACTGAAGCTTGGGTGGGAGGTGCTTGACGTAGACAGTGAGAGTTGGCAGAAGTGGCACGCAACTGGTTGTCCTGCAGCTGGCATTCCTCAACAAGCTTCTGATAGCTGATGTCCTTGAGGTTGATGCTGACAAGCTGCTTGGCAAGCTCTTCAGAGACAGCGCATCGAAGATGGCACTTCAAGGCCTTGTTGTTGAAGCCTGTGCGTGGAGCATACTGATTGAACTCTGTGAAGAACTCGGCAAAGGAATGGTTGGCCTGACGCAAGGTGATGAGCTTCCTCTGAGCTAGGAACTCTGGGTCTGGGTTGGAGAAGGTGTTCCGGAGATCTTGGACAATGTTGTGCCAGTCAATGTACTGGCCAGCTGTGATCTTAGCTGAGATGTAGGACTGCGCAGTGCCAGTTGTGCGTGAAAAGACATACGCAATCCACGATGTTTCTGTGGGGTACCAGTCAGTGTTGAGTGTCATCTTGAGTGACAGTGACGTGATGAAGCTCTCAAGCTTCTCATGCGTGATTTCCGTGTTTCTGCCATTGCCACTGAAGAGCTCTGGGTCAGCAGTGTGTTCAGACTTGGACTTGGGAGTGGTGTTGGCAGCTTGAATTTGCATGAACTCTGCAAACATGTTGTGAAGGAACTTGTTATTTCCAGCAACTGGCATAGCTTGGTCTGGTTGTTGAGACATGACAAGGACGTGAACATGGCTTGGTGAAGTGTGTTATGGTTGGGTAGGTCTTTCGTAGTGTGACAAGGCAATGGCAGAGCAGAACTCAAGCCTAACTGATTCAGTAACCTTGACCTGACTTGGCTTGAGACTTGAGACTTGGATTGATGTACAAGACAAAAGACAAGGAAGGAAGAAAAAGAGAAAAGAAGAAGAGAAGAAGCTGGGGGAGCAGGAGAAGTTCTTATAGGCAGGGGATCAGGCAACAGCGGAGCAAACAGGCAACAGTGCAGATGGAACTTCCCGGCAAGGTGCGTGACTTGTGCCACATGTGCAACTGGGCCAGAACTGTGACACTAATCACTAACCAAGATTACTCTAAGAAACAATTTCAAGAAGTGTTTCAGAAAGAGTGGGAAGCCAGATGGCAGGCAAACAGACAGAAGTGTTCTCCAGTCTGGGAGCTATTTTGCAGACTACCCCAAAGGAAAAATCTCAAAGTTTTCAAAGACTTGAGAAAAGCTGAAGCTAGTCTTTACTTGCAGATTCTATCAGCAAGGATAGGACTAGCCAGCTTTCTTTTCAGAGCAAATGTTCCAGACTTCCAATCCCCTCTATGTTCCTGTGGTTTTGGAGAAGAGACTGCTCAACATATCACTTTCTCTTGTAACAAGTTTCTTACTCAAAGACAGCAAGCCACTTTTCTTTCCTACAATTTCTCTACTTTACTTCAAAAGCCTAAAGTGCTTAAAGAATTTCTTCTCTGGTTTATGTCTTTGAAAAGACTAGACCAGTTTAACTTAGCACACCAACTCTTACCAGAAAACCTATCATCTCTGTGATTTTATTTTCTCCAGACACTGCATATTCTCCCAGATAATTCCCTAGACTTACCCAAGTCTCAGTTTTTATTCCTTCAAAGGTTTTCTGGGAAAAAAAGTATGTATCTAGAAGTTCTGCATGGCTCACCAGCCAAATCAGAGTAAGAATAAAATAAAATAAAATAAAATAAAAATAGGAAGAAATAGTAGAAAAGTTACTGTCAAGAAAGTCTTTCAGAGAGGAGGTTTGGATAGAAGATAGAAAACAAGCTGTGTGAAATTTAAAATAGAGATCTAGGGGTAAAAGAAAAAGCTCACTCTCTAATAGAAAAAAAGGAGTGGCTTTGAAAGCACCCCCAATAAGTCTCAGACATTTGTTTTGGAATATGATAAGAGAGGAAATATTAGAGGATTTTCTGAGTGGGTTGAACCAAATTCCCACTGCATAGCTCAGTACAGATCTGAGTATTGTAGTGTACACAAGGCGTGCTGTGAGAACTGGAAAGCCCCAGGTAGAGTAAGAGGTTCTAGAAAGAGAAGTGTTGCAGTCTGTACCATACTGTCCTATCTGAGTATAGGATTAGGGCGAGAGGTGGAAGGCAGGTTGGTTCTCGCAGGAGAGGAGTGTCAAGGAGTGCGAAGGGGTTTGGTGGAACGTGGTGGTGGTGACACCTGATCAATAGCTTTGTACAAAGGATTGTATTAAAGTAGATCTAGTTGTCTGGATCACAACATGAGTTGAAGACGATTGTTCCATAAGGGAACTATCACCAGACTATATAGTGCTGGCCTGTCAAGACAATCAAGATTGTCTTGACAGTCTTGACGTCGAGACGGGTGAGATTGTCTTGACAGTCCCACTATGTTATGCACCCTGCGTCAAGACTGGTGAGATTGTCTTGATACTTCATGCATCATGTGTCAAGACTGGTGAGATTGTCTCAATGCTTCATGCATCATGTGTCAAGACTGGTGAGATTGTCTTGATGCTTCATGCATCATGTGTCAAGACTCCTGTGTGTGTCTCGACAGTCACGTGACCCCTTGTTGGTTGGTCACTTGACTTCCATGGTGTCCTCTTACCTGGCCCGCGGCCTGATTGCCTATAAATGAGTGGCTCCCATCTCTGGGTTGTAACACTACCCTCCTCTCCTTCATTCATCGTCCCGATGAATTCTTGAGTATGTCTGCAAAATCATGTGCCTCTGCTTACTGAAACCAACTGGCAGCCCAGATCTGTGATCATAACTTTGTGTCACTTGCTCCGTGTGACTTCTGTGTTTTGAACCACAAGCCCTGCTTCTGAATGTCTGACAACAATGATAAGTTGAAGTGCGCTGAGTGCACTCATCAGGGAAAGTCCTGTGTGTCACTTTCTTGGGAGTCACTGAACATGACTCAGGATAACCTTCACGAGGATTTGGCTGTTGATGAGGCCAAGCGGGATGCTCTTGTTGAGCAGCTTGCTGAGCTGCAGGCTCGTGTGTCCTGAAAGCGAAAGGTTCTTGAGGGTGCTGAGGGTCAAGCAAAGAAGAAGCTCCAGTGCCTTGTTGCTGAAATAGAGGTGGATGGTGAAGACTTGTCAGTGACAGTCATTGATGCGTCCACGCTGCAGGCCGAGCTGTTCAGTCCTACTCCTGCCAGAACTGCTGCAGGAGGAGCTGGCAGTTTGTGAGGTTCCTGAGTGGCTCCCAGGTATTTTCCGAGTCTGGGTAGTCTTTCCACTTGACAAGGTATCGCTGACCTTTTCTCTTCAGGATCTGTTCGACCTTGAATTCCTGTTCTTCCTCTGGTTGGTAATGAAATGTTTCCTGCAAGGGTGTGCTCTGGTCGGCTAATTCGATCATTGAGATATGAAAGTTTGGGTGTACCCAAGCGTCTCTCAGTAGTCGCAGTCTGATGTTGACTGGTCCGGCTTTTTCTTCGACTGAAAATAGTCTGACCTTGACATGGTCCAGTTTCTTTGTTCTTGGTTTCTTCGTTTTCCAATTTCTTGTGAGGAGGTAGACTTTATCCCCCTTCTTTAGCTGAGGTGCCATTTTTGATTTCTTGTCCATTTGACGTTGTATTCTTTCTGAGGTCTCTTGAAGGTAGTGCCTCATCATCGTGTGCGTTTGTCGTAGGAGCTTGTTGTGTTGGAGTGCTTTCTCTGTGTTTGGTGAAGCTCTGCTTGGCATCCCGATGTTCGCATGTTGTCCAAAATTGGCAAAAAATGGTGATTCCTTTGTTGAGTCTGATCTGTGCTGGTTGATTGCCAGCTGTGCCACCGGTAATAACTGTGCCCAATTGCTGTGGGTCTTGTTGATGTAATGCCATAAGTAAGTCTCCAGGACTTGGTTCGCTCGCTCTGTCTGGCTGTCGGTTCGTGGATGATAGGCTGTAGACATTTTGGGTTTTGTTCCCATGGCTGCACTGATTGTCTTCCAGTAGTTGGATGTGAAGAGTTTATCTCTGTCTGTAATGATCGTGATCGGAACTCTGTGGTCTCTGACTAATCTATCCAGTAAGAGGTGTCCCAACTGTTCTGCTGTGTGGGTTTCCTTGAATGGTACCGCTATTAGATATTTTGTGAATCTGTCCACTATCACCATAATCAAGTTGTAGGTGATTCCTGTGACTGGGTCTTTGGACTTGGGTAGCTTTGTGATGAAGTCCATTGACATGTCTTCCCACGGGCCTTTCGGTATTGTGTTCGGGTGTCCTTCTCTGTATGGCTTATGTCTTCCATGTTTGTTTTTCTGGCATAGTAGACACTTGCTGATGTAGTTTGTGACATGTTGTCAGAGGTTAATGACATTGTTCCCTGCCTGTTGGATAAGGTCTGTGGTCTTGGAGATTCCTGGGTGACTGTGTGCTGGGTTATCATGGTAGTTCCTTATTAGTTCTTTAGTATCTTCTGCCGTGAGCTTGTTGATCTGTGGTTGAGGCACCAGGTTTCCTTGCTGGTCCTGCTGTAAGATTGTTCCTTGGTGTTCATCATCCTCCATGTGGTTTTTTCGTCGGCTTAGTGTGTCTGCTCTCCCATTGTCTTGTCCAGGGGTGTACAAGATCTTGAACTTGTGTTGCCCTAGGAGTTCAGCCTATCTGACTTGCTGTCTGTTCAGCTTCTTGGTTGTCGTGAACATTGTCAGATTCTTGTGGTCTGTGAGAATAGTGAGTTCAGAACTGCTTTCCGCGTACACTCTCCAGTGTTCGAGTGCGTTGACGACTGCCAGTAGCTCTTTATTGTGGATATCATAGTTTTGTTCTGCTTGTGTCATTTTTTGTGAGTAGTAGGCAACTGGGTGCCACTTGCTGTCTGCCTGTTGGCATAGACATGCTCCCACTGCCTGATCTGAAGTGTCTGTCTTGATTCGTGTCGGTTGGCCTGTCTTGAAGTTGAGAAGAACTGGTTCCTTGGCGCAAGTGTTCTTGAGCTGTTGGAATACTTTTTGTTATCTCTCCGTCCACCAGTACTCCACGTCCTTCTTCGTGAGTTCCGTCAGTGGTGTTGCCATCTGTGAGTAGTTCTTGATGAACTATCAGTTGAAGTTGGCAAATCCTAGGAAGGCTTGTACTTCCTTAACTGATGTCGGTGTTGGCCATTGCTGAATCACTTTGATTTTCTCAGGGTCAATCTTGATCTCTTCGATCCCTATGATGTATCTGAGGAATTCAACTTCCGGTTTGTTAAACTTGTATTTCTTCAGGTTGAGCTTGAGCCCTGCCTCTTGTAGGCATCGTAGAACATCCTTCACATGTTTGGTATGTTCTTGTTGCGTGTTCGAGTAGACAAGAATGTTGTCCAGGTAGGTGATAGCTGTTTGGTCCAGGTGTGCTCTGATGATGTTGTTGATCAATGCTTGACATGTTGCTGGTGTGTTTGTGAGTCCGAATGGCATAACCAGATACTCGTAGTGTCTGTATCAGGTTCTGAAGGCTGTCTTCCATTCTTCTCCTTCTTTCATACGTATCAGGTTGTATGCTCCTTTCAAGTCCAGCTTGGTAAAGATTGTAGCTTGGCTGATCCTGTCTCGCAATTCGTTCGCATTTGGCAGTGGATATCAATTCTTGATGGTAATATTGTTGAGTTTCCTGTAATCCACACAAAGTCGAAGACTTCTGTCTTTCTTTGGTGCAAATAGTATCGGGTATCCTGCTGGTGATTGAGATTCTCGAATGAAACCCTTTTTCAGGTTTTCCTCCAGGTACTCGTGAAGTACTTGGAGCTCTTTCTCTGATAACTGGTAAATTAGTCCAAATCCTGGCTCTGTCCCTGGTTGCAACTTGATCTCATGATCCCAAGGTTGGTGCTTAGGCAACACTGCTGTCGTTGTCTCTTCCTGAAAGAGGTTATCATACCCAGGTCGGTACTCTTCAGGGATCTCCAGAGGGTTAACAACTTCCTCTCTCTTCATCTCTGACTGTTTGGCCACCTGGTTCCGGGGTGTGCCTGTCAAGGCAGACCTCTTCTCTTGAGAGTCATCCTTTCTGTCAGTGAGGTTCCACTGAGGACTCCTTCCCTCATCTGTCCACGCCTTCTGCGGCTGGTAACAGGTCCGAGCTGCGTTGTTAGTACAGTTCCTAAACATGAGTACTTCTGTCTTCCAGTTAACAACTGGGTTGTGCTTCTTTAGCCAAGGCATCCCCAAATAGATATCCTGAGTGGCCAACTCGACAATATCAAGGTGGATCCTTTCAGCATGGTGTCCGGTAACTATTTCCATTGGCTGTGTCTCATGGCAGACTAGCTCTGTCTGTCCATTTGCCATCGTGAGCTGATAGGGCTGCTGCTTGCGTCTCCTTCCAGTGCTGAGGGTGTTGTAAAGTTGTCTTGAAATGTAGTTTCCACTGGCTCCAGAGTCAACAAGTGCGTATGTCCGTACTGGCGTGTTGGCGTGTAGTGACACAGGCAATCACAGGTGCTTTGCGTTGCTAGGGGTCATGTTGTTGAGCTCCCGATGTCACCCCTTGACAAGGGAGTTCAGTCTTTTCCTGATTGAAGTGTCTTTCCACTGACTGGGCAATGGGTCCAGCCATTCCCATCAGTCCTGAGGAATCTGTTCATGAATTTGTCTTGCTGATGCTTGTCACATCCAGGCTTGAGGCAGTACTGCCAATTGTTGACATAGCAGTTGTGGTTGTTGCCTTGCTGTAGGAACATGAGGTGTTCGTGCCAATCATGTGTGTGCCCGGGGAATGCAGTGTGTTGGCGTTTGTCCCAAAGGTGGATCTCACACACATCCTTCTCACAATTGACCCAATGTTTGTGGCAGGTGGTGTGGTAGGGTGAATGTCCTCCGTACCTTCGTAGTTGTTCGTGGTAGGTGCAGTAGTGCTTTGTGCAAAACCTCCACTGTAGTTCGCTGTGCTGTAGATTTCGTGGGTCTATACTGTAAGTATAGCTTCCTCGTGGTATTTCTTCTTTGATAGACGTGGGTTTGTCTCAGTCCCTATCAGAGGTGGTTAAGGGCTCCTGTCCCTTGTCCTGACCTGTTAGTTCTGGTAGGTCCTTACCTCCTGATGTTGCCAGTTGGTGGGCTGCTTCCAATGTCTGATCGTAGTTGTCCTATTGTTCAAGGGATAGCTGAGCCTCTCCTGGTGGGTCCTCTGGCTTGATGACATTCCAGTCTCTGTCAAGTGTATTAAGTTGCTGTCAGTGCACCTTGTTCTTTGAGCGACAGTCTTTCGCTATGTGGCCTAGCTTGCCACAGGCATAGCACTTCAGTGCTTTCCTCTTTTTGTTGTTCCTTCCCTTTGTGAACCTTCCCTTGTGGTGGACTGCATCCAGTTCCATGGGTGCATAGCCATATGGATCATGTGGCAGTACCTTGTTAGGCAGCTTGTAGTGGTTGCTCACATGCCATGCGGGGTGGCTGTATCCTCTGTCGTGGTGTTTCTCCATCACTCGCTTGAATAGTTTGTCATCAATGTTGATTGCTTGTGCGATGAGTTTGTCCAGTGTGTCGACTGCTTGTCTGTCAAAGGTGATTTCATCCTTCATGTTTTCCTTGAGTCCACGTCGGTACATGACTATCAGGGCGTTGTTGTCCCAGTCAGTCAGTACTGAGTATTGTTTGAACTGCGTGGTGTACTCTGCGGCTGAGTGTTGTTGTTTGATGTGCTGGATCATTCGTATAGCCACTTTATCTTTGTTAGATGGTCCAAGGATCCTTTTGATCTTATCCTTGAATCGTGTCCATTTTGTCATCTATTCTGTTGTGCTGTCGTGGTCTCCGTTCCCTGAGAGATGTTTGTTGACGTAGGGTTTGATCCATCAATAAGCATTGCCTCTCATGTAAGTGGTTGCAAAGAGGGGCCACTTTTCCTTAGGCAGCTTTGTCTCTGGTTGGAATTGAAAGTAGACTTGGAGTTGCATGAGCCAGTCATCAACCTTGTTTCTTTCACCGTAGAACAGGTCTGGCTTGGCGACGCTAATCTTTCCATCTGGGAAGTTGGGGTTGGTTGCTCCTGAGGTACTCATCCTTGAGGGTCTTCAAAGTGTTGCGGTCTGTACTGTACTGTCCTATCTGAGTATAGGATTAGGGTGAGAGGTAGAAGGCAGGTTGGTTCTCGCAGGAGAGGAGTGTCAAGGAGTGCGAAGGGGTTTGGTGGAACGTGGTGGTGGTGACACCTGATCAATGGCTTTGTACAAAGGATTGTATTGAAGTAGATCTAGTTGTCTGGATCACAACATGAGTTGAAGATGATCATTCCATAAGGGAACTATCACCAGACTATATAGTGCTGGCCTGTTGAGACAATCGAGATTGTCTCAACAGTCTTGACGTCAAGACAGGTGAGATTGTCTTGATGGTCCCACCATGTTATGCACCCTGCGTCAAGACTGGTGAGATTGTCTTGATGCTTCATGCATCATGCGTCAAGACTGGTGAGATTGTCTTGATGCTTCATGCATCATGCGTCGAGACTCCCGTGTGTCTCGACAGTCACGTGACCCCTTGTTGGTTGGTCACTTGACTTCCATGGTGTCCTCTTGCCTGGCCCGCGGCCTGATTGCCTATAAATGAGTGGCTCCCATCCCTGGGTTGTAACAAGAAGATAGTGCTTTTTGTACTTTTTGAAGAATAATTCTCTGGTGTTTGTGCCAGTGGAGTTTGGCATCCAGGTACACTCCCAATAGTCACACTTCTTCTTTTGGTTTTAGAATCACATTCCCAAGTCTAAGCTTGAGCTGCAGATTGTCTGATCTTCTTCTGGAAAAATAAAGTATTTTATATTTCTCAGAAGAGAAGACTATTCCATGTCTTGCAGCCCAAGATAGATATTTAAGATGTGTATTCTTCAACTTCAGAAGGTTACTTTTAAGAGAGTGTCCAAATGCAAGCAGATTTGTATTATCTGCAAATCCCAGAGCAGAAACACCAGTAGTAGGAGAATGTACAGTCTCATGAAGTTCAGAAATATAGAATAGAAAAAGAATAGGAGACAAAGGGGAACCTTGGGGGACTCCACAGTGAATAGGAATAGAAGAGGACTCAGAGTCATCAAAAACTAGGGTGGTGGTATGTGTGACAAGGCAATGGCAGAGCAGAACTCAAGCCTAACTGATCCAGTAACCTTGACCTGACTTGGCTTGAGACTTGAGACTTGGATTGATGTACAAGACGAAAGACAAGGAAGGAAAAGAGAAAAGAAGAAGAGAAGAAGCTGGGGGAGCAGGAGAAGTTCTTATAGGCAGGGGATACAGCGGAGCAAACAGGCAACAGTGCAGATGGAACTTCCCGGCAAGGTGTGTGACTAGCAAACAGGCAACAGTGCAGATGGAACTTCCCGGCAAGGTGCGTGACTAGCAAACAGGCAACAGTGCAGATGGAACTTCCCGGCAAGGTGCGTGACTTGTGCCAGATATGCAACTGGGCCAGAACTGTGACAGTATGTCTGGTACAGAAAGAGAAGATCCAAGAAGTTAGCCAGAGAGGGATTCCTTTTCTCTCCTGAATCTTTTGAAGAATCTCTGGGAGAACTCTGTTATATACTCCTGAGATGTCCAGAGAAAGTAGAGATGCAACCATGCCTTCTTTCCAGACTTTTTCCACTTGGGAAGTTAGAAGGAAAAGTGCTGATTCAGTTGATCTGTCTTTCCTAAACCCCATCTGGATTTCTGGCAAGAGTTTAGCCTCTTCTGCTACCTTGCTTAGTCTGGCTACTGTAATAGCTTCCATCAGCTTGCCAGTTGTGTTTAGCAGAGCTATAGGGCACCAGGCTTTAGCTTGGTTATAGATTCTCTTGCCAGGTTTTCTTAGACAGACTGTTTTTGCATTCTTGAATCTCTCTGGAAAGTATTCCAGTCTCCAGCATGTTGATGTGAGAACAGCTATAGCTTGGCAGAACTTGGGACCCAGAGCTTTCAGAAATCCATTTGGCAGCTTGTCTTTTCCTTCTGCTGTAAGAGGTTTCTTCTTGTTCAGAATTTGCTCCACTTCTTCAGTGGTAACCTCCTGAGAAAGCTGGATCTCTGGGGTACTCTGGTGACTTTCTGTACTTGGTTCTGGAACATGTGCTTCTGGAAAGAATTAAGCTGAGAAAGATTTTGTCTTCTCCTCAAAGCTTTTGGCTAGTCCTTCTTGAGTCTCCAGATCAGGGACCAGAGAAAGATCAGGGGTCTTGTTAGCTTTTGATTTTCCCCACTTTGCAAGCTTCCAGAATTTTGAGGAACTGGCTAGCTCATGAACTTGTTTTCTGAAGGTGTTCTATTTGCTTTCTCTGACAGCTTTCTTCTTGAGCTTAGTTACTTCTTCTAGCTCTTCTTGGCTTGCCTGTCCTCTGAGCACTTGTCTTCTTATTCTTCTTTCCTGCTTAACTTTAGTTTGGATCTCTTGGTTCCACTAGAGGACTGAGTGGCTAGATTGCTTCTGGAGTTCTGTGCATCTGTCTGCTATTTCTTGGAGAAAGTGGTTAAGATATTCCAAGTACTCATCCACTTCATGTTTTTCTTGAAAGTGGAAGGGCAGCTGCAAATTATTACACTCTTGTTTTGCCAGGTTTGTGTCCAGTGTTTTCCAGTTCCTTTCTGGCTTCCAGGTTTTTCTTGGTGAGTCCAGGTCCAGGCTAGTTAGCACAGGTCTGTGGTCAGACCCATGAAAGAACTGCAAAGCAATTTTAGAAAAGATTAGAGAGTTAGAAAAAGAAGAAGATATAAAGGAAAGATCAATAGGTGAACAGGGTTTGTGGGAAAGAGATCTAGCTCTTATGGGTGTAAAAGGTGCAATAGCTAACTCCAGATTTGAGTTTTTCATTAGAGTTTGGAACTTGTGTGCAGTGTCAGAATATAGTCTTCTTTTTGTTGACTATTCAGGGTGGTAAAGATTTGAGTCTGTAAGAATATACTGCCCTTTTGCTTGTAAAGCATTTTGGAGTAGACAGAGAAGAGCTTCTGATGCTTGTAGGTAGTTCTCTTGACTTGAGGGAGTGAAGTATAGATTATACACCCACAGAGAAGTAGAGGTATTTTCCAGATGAATTTCAAGAGAAACAAAGTCTTTACTCCAGAAAGTAGAGTGGAGAGATGACAGTTTCAGGTTTTTGTTAATAAGAAAAAGAGTTCTACTAATCTCTGGAGAATATAAAGAAAGAAAAGAAGAAAAAACAGTTGAGGTGCTGGTTTGAAGGTGAGGATTCTTCCAGAGTTCTTGAAGTGCAATAATATCTACTTCTTGAAGAGTTGGGGTTGCTAGAAGTAGCTCTTGGACTGATTGGCTTTTCTGCACATTGTATTGAAGAAGTGTGAACTTTGTATTCTTTATGTAGATATTTCATCTTCAAAGATCTTGAAGGGGTTGACTGACTGCTTTCCCCCTGTGTTTGTTGATCTTGTAGACAGAATTTGTACTTCTGGAGACTCTCCTCTGAGTCTCTCTGAGCTTCTAGTTAGCTCTGTGGTTTTCTGTCTTTTTCCCCCTGGAAGAGTCTGTATGAAGGGGAAAGTAACTGGAGACTGTGTGACTGGGACAGTGGTAGTAGTGGAGATCTCATACTTCCCTGGGTGGGAAATCCATGCCTCTCTTACCTTCTTGACTGCTTCTTGGCGTACTGGTCATGTGCTAGCCCAGGCTGGGTGAGCTCCTTTGCAGTTGCTGCATTTTGGCTTTAGCAGTTGCTCAGGGATTTGGCAGGTTCTTCTTTCATGCTGGCCTCCACAGGCACCACATACAGCTTGATTCCTGCACAGGTGAGCTTGGTGTCCATACCCAAAGCACTTGAAGCATTGTGCCACCACTGTGTTAGCCAGAAAAGACTCTGCCTCATGCAATCTGTGGCCCAGCACTACTCCACTCTTAATTAGAAGATTGGCCTGTTCAGGGGTGGCCAGATCCAGGTGGAGTGAAGTAACTGGTTTCTTTTGAGCTATAGCCTTCTTTGACCAGTAGGCTCTTAGAATAGTGATTTGCTTGCTCAGGGATAGGTTGCTGTTCTGGATAGTCTGGCAAGTTTTTTCCAGGTTTTCTGGCTGGATGTCTGTGGTTCTGACTCCATGAATCAACACTGGGAATCTCTTGGGTTGGATAGTTGCTTCCTTGGTAAAAATAGCTGATATCCAGGCAGAGTCTTTCTCCAGAAAACTCTTAGTCTCTTGAGTTTCAGTGTTAATAAGAATGTCCTCTGAGGGAAGTTTTCTCACTGCTCTGACTTGTTTATTATAGAGACTGGGGAGTCTGTCTTGGAGAGCTTGAAAAAGCTGGATGTGAGTCCTGTTGGCTATATCAGGTGTCTGGTTACCAGGGTGGACAAGAACTTCCTTCAGAATCCTTGGAGCTAGAGGGATTTGAGCTGGGATATGTTTCTGAACAGCCTGGGCATATGATGGCTTAGATTCTTGCTTGTCTAGCTGCTTGTTAATATTCTCCAGCTTCTGGAAAATCTTGTTGGTCAGACCAGTGGGGAGAGACTGGGTTTTGGTGGACTGGACTTCATTAGTACAAGAGTTTTTCTTAATATTCTCCCAGCTTTTCAGTACAGATTCTGGGGTAGCTTGAGTCTTGACCTCAGCTACATGTTGCTGAAAGTGGTTGATCTTCTTGTCTATTTGAAGAACCTCAAGTCTAGCCTTAAGCTCACAAAGCCACTCACACTTAAGCTGCACCTCTTCCTCTAAGTGAGGTGTTGCAGGTGACTCAGGCTCAGCTGCTCAGTCTTTGCCCTTATCTACCCAACCTGCACAGCCACTTGTAGCAGTCTGTATAAGGATGTTGAAAGTGACACCTGAAGTGCCTGAGAGTCCAGCAACCTTGTCTTGTGACAGTCAGATTGCCAGGCAACCTGCAGGCCTTTCTGCAGAAGCTATGTTGTTATTATCTGACAACTCACCTGCAGAGTTTCCATTATCTGGTGATAGACTTCTATCATGATTGTGTGATAGGCTTCAAGCAGCAGCTATGTTGGCACTCTGGCAGGTAGCTGTGTGGCAGGTTGTTACACTCTGTTACTGGTCAGTCATAATCACAAAGATTTTCATGATCAAAATCACCACTCTGGGCTGCTTCCTTGAAGGAAAAAGTTGTCAGAACTGTAAGAGTGCTAGAGTCTTAGCAGGACAGAGTTGTGATGAAGGCCTGTTCTCTAGGCAGCTACTGAAAGATGCCTGGAAGATGTTGTCAAGTAAGTCTGTAGAGTATTATTCAATAGATAGAAACTGACAACTGGTCTCTCAACCAGTGTTGGGGGAAGGCCTGCTTATATAAATCTTGCTTAATAATCATGTGACTTGGTATGTACATGTCACATGACTGCTAAGTGAGATAACATACAGCCAAACCCAGTCAGGTGCTTGCACAAGCTGTGTGGTGTGAGAATGTTACCAGCAGTGTGCTCAGGTGACTGCTTAGTGGGAAGAATCAAGTGTGTTACTAGAATTGTTTGCTAGTCTCCAAAGAGAACAGTGAGAGCAGCTCTATATACTATAGAGCTGAGAACAGAGTATCTAGCTAAGTGACCCCAACCAATCTCCAAGCCACTGCACAGCTGTCTCAAGTAGCTAGCTAGTTATAGCTGGTCATGGCTGGCTTGTGTTGGCTATGCAGATCATGTGACGAGGCAATGGCAGAGCAGAACTCGAGCCTAACTGATTCGGTAACCTTGACCTGACTTGGCTTGAGACTTGAGACTTGGATTGATGTACAAGACGAAAGACAAGGAAGGAAAAGAGAAAAGAAGAAGAGAAGAAGCTGGGGGAGCAGGAGAAGTTCTTATAGGCAGGGGATACAGTGGAGCAAACAGGCAACAGTGCAGATGGAACTTCCCGGCAAGGTGCGTGACTTGTGCCAGATATGCAACAGGGCCAGAACCGTGACATACTTCAAGATAAGAACAGCATGTTTTCTTTTATCTTTCTATTCAAACACACTACCCAACTCTCCTTCTACACTTCTCCACAAACTACACAGTCAAATTTCTCTCTATGTTTCTTCTCTCAGAACTACACCAAAGTCTCTGACAACTATTTCTCTAAACTGGAGAACAGTCTGGCTGGAACAACTAACTACCAACCAAGACTTCTCAAAGAAAAGTTTACAGAAGGTTTTCCACAAAGAATAGGAAGCCAGATAGCAGGTAAGCAGAGGAAATTGTTCTGCTATTTAGGACATGTTCACCAGAAGGCCACAGAAGAAAAATCTCAATATCTTCAAAGATTTGAGGAAAGCTGAGTCTAGTCTATTTCTTCAAATTCTGTCAGCAAGAATAGGACTGGCCAGTTTTCTTTTCAGAGCAAATGTTCCAGACTTTAACTCCCCTCTATACATCTGTGGTTTTGGAGAAGAAACAGCCCAACACATTATTTTTTTCTGTAACAAATTTTCAAACTAAAGACAACAAGTCCAATTCCCTCTACAAGATTTCCTATCTATCTGATTCTCCTTCAAGCTACTTCCTAAACTTCTTTTCTGGTTTATGTCTTTGAAAAGACTTGACCAGTTCAACCTAGCCCACCAACTCTCTTTCTAAGCTCTACCAAGTCAACTATTTATTTTAACAAATAGCTACATGTACAAATTTCCTTAGCTACTGCATATTCCTCAAGATTTTCTCTAGTCTCTCCCAAGCTCTAGTTTTTATTCCTCCAAAGGTTTTCTGGAGAAACAAACATGTACCTAGAAGTTCTGCATGGCTCTACAGCTAAATCAGTGTAAGAATAAAATAAATAAAATAAATAAATAAATTGGCCTCAGCAGACCTGGCACTACTGATCAAAGGCCAAGAACATAGAGATCATGACACCTGAAAGCTTTTGCAACACAGTAACCCTCCCAAACAAGATGCAAGTTGTTGAATGGTGGTTTTGCACCAGTGAGGAGCTGGGTGACACCCACATTATAGTGGCCATCACTGGAGAAGTGCTGGAGGAGCTTGACCTACCACACAAAATTGAAGATTACACAGACATGTTCTCTGCTGAGAAGGCACAGTAACTGCCCAAGCACATGATGCACAACCACACAATCAAGCTGGAAGGTGGAGACTCACTGAAAGAACCTATCTACAAGCTTTCAGAGAAGAAGCTTGGTATTCTTAAGAAGTACCTGGACAAATACCTGTGGAAGAGTTAGATCTGTTATTCAATATCACCAGCTGGAGCACTGATTATCTTCATCCTGAAGAAGAATAGCACTTTGTAGATCTGTATCAACTACCATAGACTTAACAAAAAAACTAGAAAGAACTTTAGTTTGTTACTGTTGATCTGGGAGCTTTTTAATAGACTCTGCACAGCAAAAGTCTTCTTGAAGATTGACTTCTATAACATATACCACTAGATCCAGATCAAGAAAAGTGATGAATGGAAAAGTGTGTTCCAGACAAGGTACAGCTATTTCAAGTACTTGGTCATACTGTTCAGAATAGCAAACATGCCTACAATATTCCAAGTCTTCATAGAGACTATGTTGGAAGATTTGATCAATGTTTTCTGTATTGTTTACATAGACAACATCTTGATCTTCTCTGACAATCACTGGGAGCACACTGACTATGTCTGTCAAGTGCTAGAGTACCTCCACAGAGTAAAGCTTTTTGCCAAACAATTGAAATGTGTTCTACATAGACAGAGTCAGACGATCAAAAACTCTTCCCAGTACCACTACGTTCAAGGACCATCACTTCTGATAATCACCGGACTTTGTCAGAAGTTCTGGAAACCAAGCGAGTATCTGTTGGGAACCACCAAAACCTTAAGGTGAAAACCCATCACTTTGGGTAACCCAGCTTGTTTGTCAAAAGTTGTGATCTCTGAATCTTTGATCTTCAACTTCAACAACCAACAGACTATCTATAACAAGGCAGAGAGTGGCCAGTGGGATTCTGAAAGACTGGGGACAGGCCCCAATTACCTAGGAACACTCAGTCTTGGGGTGTGGTCCCAGGATTGAGCAAGTACTCCCAGTCAGACAGATAACAGCTTGAACTTCTCTCAAGAGAAACATCTAGCATCAAGGAGATCAGGGCTCCCAGGATAAGAGAAATGGTTTAGAGCTTGCCTCTAGTGCTGGTAGAGTTGAAAAACTCTAGGAAAGCTCAGGCAGGGGGTGTGGTCTCCAGCTTGAGTTAATACAGCCAGATTTCCCTAGAGTCTAGTTGGAAAAGACTGCCCAGGAAAGTACAGTCTTGGGGAGTGGTCCCAGGATTGTGCAATTACTGCTAGGAACCAGGTGACCCTTTGTGAACAACCCACTGTGCAGGTTACCTACCCTATGCCTGTCAAAAAGAAGAAACCGGACTCCTCCCAGAACACTACCAGAAAAACAACACCTTCTCCAACAATGCCAGCTCCCAGTTCTGCTGGTACTCAGCCTAGTTCTTCTACCCCCTATCCAGCTCTCCAGAATGACTACAACCTACTGGACTCATGGCTCAAGACTCAAGCTACCCCAGAATCTGTACTGAAAAGCTGGGAGAATATTAAGAAAAACTCTTGTACTAATGAAGCCCAGTCCACCAAAACCCAGTCTCTCCCCACTGGTCTGACCAACAAGATTTTCCAGGAGCTGGAGAATATTAGCAAGCGGCTAGACAAGCAAGAATCTAAGCCATCATATGCCCAGGCTGTTCAGAAACATATCCCAGCTCAAATCCCTCTAGCTCCAAGGATTCTGAAGGAAGTTCTTGTCCACCCTGGTAACCAGACACCTGATATGGCCAACAGGACTCACATCCAGCTTTTTCAAGCTCTCCAAGACAGGCTCCCCAGTCCCTATAATAAACAAGTCAGAGCAGTGAGAAAACTTCCCTCAGGGGACATTCTTATTAACACTGAAACCCAAGAGACTAAGAGTTTTCTGGAGAAAGACTCTGCCTGGATATCAGCTATTTTTACCAAGGAAGCAACTATCCAACCCAAGAGATTCCCAGTGTTGATTCATGGAGTCAGAACCACAGACATCCAGCCAGAAAACCTGGAAAAAACTCGCCAGACTATCCAGAACAGCAACCCATCCCTGAGCAAGCAAATCACTATTCTAAGAGCCTACTGGTCAAAGAAGGCTATAGCTCAAAAGAAACCAGTTACTTCACTCCACCTGGATCTGGCCACCCCGGAACAGGCCAATCTTCTAATTGAGAGTGGAGTAGTGCTGGGCCACAGATTGCATGAGGCAGAGCCTTTTCTGGCTAACACAGTGGTGGCACAATGCTTCAAGTGCTTTGGGTATGGACACCAAGCTCGCCTGTGCAGGAATCAAGCTGTATGTGGTGCCTGTGGAGGCCAGCATGAAAGAAGAACCTGCCAAATCCCTGAGCAACTGCTAAAGCCAAAATGCAGCAACTGCAAAGGAGCTCACCCAGCCTGGGCTAGCACATGCCCAGTACGCCAAGAAGCAGTCAAGAAGGCAAGAGAGGCATGGATTTCCCGCCCAGGGAAGTATGAGATCTCCACTGCTACCACTGTCTCAGTCACACAGTCTCCAGTTACTTTCCCCTTCATACAGACTCTTCCAGGGGGAAAAAGACGGAAAACCACAGAGCCAACTAGAAGCTCAGAGAGACTCAGAGGAGGGTCTCCAGAAGTGCAAATTCTGTCTACAAGATCAACAAACACAGGGGGAAAGCAGTCAGTCAACCCCTTCAAGATCTTTGAAGATGAAATGTCTACATGAAGAATACAAAGTTCACACTTCTTCAATACAATGTGCAGAAAAGCCAATCAGTCCAAGAGCTACTTCTAGCAACCCCAACTCTTCAAGAAGTAGATATTATTGCACTTCAAGAACCCTGGAAGAATCCTCACCTTCAAACCAGCACCTCAACTGTTTTTTCTTCTTTTCTTCCTTTATTTTCTCCAGAGATTGGTAGAACTCTTTTTCTTATTAACAAAAACCTGAATCTGTCATCTCTCCACCCTACTTTCTGGAGTAAAGACTTTGTTTCTCTTGAAATTCATCTGGAAAACACCTCTACTTCTCTGTGGGTGCATAATCTATACTTCACTCCCTCAAGTCAAGAGAACTACCTACAAGCATCAGAAGCTCTTCTCTGTCTACTCCAAAATGCTTTACAAGCAAAAGGGCAGTATATTCTTCTTACAGACTCAAATCTTCACCACCCTGACTGGTCAAAGAAAAGAAGACTATATTCTGACACTGCACACAAGTTCCAAACTCTAATGAAAAACTCAAATCTGGAGTTAGCTATTGCACCTTTTACACCCACAAGAGCTAGATCTCTTTCCCACAAACCCTGTTCACCTATTGATCTTTCCTTTATATCTTCTTCTCTTTCTAACTCTCTAATCTTTTCTAAAATTGCTTTGCAGTTCTTTCATGGGTCTGACCACAGACCTGTGCTAACTAGCCTGGACCTGGACTCACCAAGAAAAACCTGGAAGCCAGAAAGGAACTGGAAAACACTGGACACAAACCTGGCAAAACAAGAGTGTAATAATTTGCAGCTGCCCTTCCACTTTCAAGATAAACATGAAGTGGACGAGTACTTGGAATATCTTAACCACTTTCTCCAAGAAATAGCAGACAGATGCACAGAACTCCAGAAGCAATCTAGCCACTCAGTCCCCTGGTGGAACCAAGAGATCCAAACTAAAGTTAAGCAGGAAAGAAGAATAAGAAGACAAGTGCTCAGAGGACAGGCAAGCCAAGAAGAGCTAGAAGAAGCAACTAAGCTCAAGAAGAAAGCTGTCAGAGAAGGCAAACAGAACACCTTCAGAAAACAAGTTCATGAGCTAGCCAGTTCCTCAAAATTCTGGAAGCTTGCAAAGTGGGGAAAATCAAAAGCTAACAAGACCCCTGATCTTCCTCTGGTCCCTGATCTGGAGACTCAAGAAGGACTAGCCAAAAGCTTTGAGGAGAAGACAAAATCTTTCTCAGCTCAATTCTTTCCAGAAGCACGTGTTCCAGAACCAAGTACAGAAAGTCACCAGAGTACCCCAGAGATCCAGCTTTCTCAGGAGGTTAGCACTGAAGAAGTGGAGCAAATTCTGAACAAGAAGAAACCTTTTACAGCAGGAGGAAAAGACAAGCTGCCAAATGGATTTCTGAAAGCTCTGGGTCCCAAGTTCTGCCAAGCTATAGCTGTTCTCACATCAACATGCTGGAGACTGGAATACTTTCCAGAGAAATTCAAGAATGCAAAAACAGTCTGTCTAAGAAAACCTGGCAAGGGAATCTATAACCAAGCTAAAGCCTGGCGCCCTATAGCTCTGCTAAACACAACTGGCAAGCTGATGGAAGCTATTACAGCAGCCAGACTAAGCAAGGTAGCAGAAGAGGCTAAACTCTTGCCAGAAATCCAGATGGGGTTCAGGAAAGGCAGATCAACTGAATCAGCACTCTTCCTTCTAACTTCCCAAGTGGAAAAAGTCTGGAAAGAAGGCATGGTTGCATCTCTACTTTCTCTGGACATCTCAGGAGCATATGACAGAGTTCTTCCAGAGATTCTTCAAAAGATTCTGGAGAGAAAAGGAATCCCTCTCTGGCTAACTTCTTGGATCTTCTCTTTCTGTACCAGACGTACCACCACTCTAGTTTTTGATGACTCTGAGTCCTCTTCTATTCCTATTCACTGTGGAGTTCCCCAAGGTTCCCCTTTGTCTCCTATTCTTTTTCTATTCTATATTTCTGAACTTCATGAGACTGTACATTCTCCTACTACTGGTGTTTCTGCTCTGGGATTTGCAGATGATACAAATCTGCTTGCATTTGGACACTCTCTTAAAAGCAACCTTCTGAAGTTGAAGAATACACATCTTAAATGTCTATCTTGGGCTGCAAGACATGGAATGGTCTTCTCTCCTGAGAAATATGAAATACTTCATTTTTCCAGAAGAAGATCAGACAATCTGCAGCTCAAGCTTAGACTTGGGAATGTGATTCTAAAACCAAAAGAAGAAGTGCGAGTATTGGGAGTGTACCTGGATGCCAAACTCCACTGGCACAAACACCAGAGAATTATTCTTCAAAAAGCACAAAAAGCACTATCTTCTCTTTCTAGAACCTCTTACTCCACCTGGGGCTTTCCAGTTCTCACAGCACGCCTTGTGTACACTGCAATACTCAGATCTGTACTGAGCTATGCAGTGGGAATTTGGTTCAACCCACTCAGAAAATCCTCTAATATTTCCTCTCTTATCATATTCCAAAACAAATGTCTGAGACTTATTGGGGGTGCTTTCAAAGCCACTCCTTCTTTTCTATTAGAGAGTGAGCTTTTTCTTTTACCTCTAGATCTCTATTTTAAATTTCGCACAGCTTGTTTTCTATCTTCTATCCAAACCTCCTCTCTGAAAGACTTTCTTGACAGTACCTTTTCTACTATTTCTTCCTATGCTTCTTCACTGAGGAAACCTTTAAAGAAATGCTCAACTATCTCTCCTAATTGGAAGTTCACTTGGTTAAGTCAAATAACTACTAACCAGGCTAGTTCAAAGAAAGAACTACAAATACTCTTTACTAAAGAGTGGGAAAACCAATGGGAGGAGAAGAAAAGAAAAGACTATGCTGGATGGCAGGTGTTTTGCCAAAAACCTCACTACAACAACCTAAAGCTCTACAAAGAGCTACAGAAAGCTGAGGCAAGTCTACTACTGCAAACCAGAACTGGGAGAATTGGTCTAGCAAGTTTTCTTTTCAGAGCTGGAGTCCCTGACTTTCCTACCCCCCTATGCATGTGTGGTCAAGCAGAAGAGACAGTAAAGTATATCACCTTTTCATGCTCTCTCTACTCAAGTCAAAGACAACATGCTCTCTTTAACCCCCAAGATTTCACTACTATTATTTCAAACCCAGAGCTTCTACAGAAGTTTCTGTACTGGTTTATGTCTTTGAAAAGACTAAACCAATTTAATCTGGCTTTCAAACTTCACTATTCACACTCCAACATCTAGAAGCTTTTCCTACCAGACACTACAAGATTTCCTTTTGCTACACTTTCTAGTCACCTCCCTGTCTTCAGTTTTTATTCCTTTAAAGGTTTTCTGAAGAAGTTCACTATTAGCTGGAAGGTCTGCATGGCTGTAAAGCTACAAACAGTGTAAGAATCAAATCAAAAATCAAAAATCTAGGAGTTTTCATAAATTACCACTATCTTGACAGAACACCTCAAGAAGACTACAGTTAAGGAAGTGATCTTCCATCTGTTGACTGAGGCCAAGAAGGCATTTAACATGCTAAAGAAGAAATTCCTGAAAGTACCAGTGCTGGTGTATTTTGACTCTGACAAACTAATACAAGTTGTAACTGACATATCCAGGTATGTGATTAGAGGTGTGTTGACCCAACCAGCTGGGGGCAAGTCTGAAGAACAACATTGGCATCTGATTGCCTTCTTTTCACAGAAGATGATGGCAGTAGAATAGAATTACAAGATCCACAACAGTGAACTGCTGGCTATTGTCATGGTGTTCAAGGAATAGTGTTATTATCTGGATGTTACGACCCCTGGGATGGGAGCCACTCATTTATAGGCAATCAGGCCGCGGGCCAGGCAAGAGGACACTATGGAAGTCAAGTGACCAACCAACAAGGGGTCACGTGACTGTCGAGACACACACGGGCGGCTTGACGCAGCATGCATGAAGCATCGAGACAATCTCACCAGTCTCGATGCAGGATGCAGGAAGCATCAAGACAGCCTCACCAGTCTCGACGCAGTGTGCATGAAGCATCAAGACAATCTCACTAGTCTTGACGCAGGGTGCATAACATGGTGGGACTGTCGAGACAATCTCACCTTCTTGACATCGAGACTGTCAAGACAATCTTGATCATCTTGACAGGCCAGCACTATATAGTCCGGCGATAGTTCCCTTATGGAACGATCGTCTTCAACTCATGTTGTGATCCAGACAACTAGATCTACTTCAATACAATCCTCTTGTATGAAGCCATTGATCAGGTGTCACCACCACCACGTTCCACTAAACCCCTTCGCGCTCCTTGACACTCCTCTCCTGCGAGAACCAACCCGCCTTCCGCATCTCGCCCTTAATCCTATACTCGGTTAGGACGGCACAGTACGGACTGCAACACTGGACAGGAGCTGATTCCCCATCATGGTCTTGACAGACTATGCAAATCTGTGTTATTTCATGACAACAAAGACACTGACTGGGAGACAGGTATAATAGGCTGAGTGGCTATCCAGATTTAACTTTGTTATTGATTACAGGCTGGAGAGTAAAAACCCCACTGACAGATTGTTGCAGAGGCCTGACCTGGACAATAGTCAGGATAGTACTTCCCTGTTGTTACCTACACTCCAGTGCAAACTTCAAAATATTGTTTAACAAGAGGAAGCTACCAACAACCAGCAGGAGGCTAGTGTTGACTAGATAATCATGGAAGTTACTCATGATTAGGAAAGCAACCTACCAGAAGATAAGGTATCCCTTAGAGTAGTCCAGACATTTACTGCCATAAGGCAACAGATGTGAGAGGACATTTTTTATTTTATTTTTATTTTATTTTATTCTTACTCTGATTTGGCTGGTGAGCCATGCAGAACTTCTAGATACATACTTTTTTTTCCCAGAAAACCTTTGGAGGAATAAAAACTGAGACTTGGGTAAGACTAGGGAATTATCTGGGAGAATATGCAGTGTCTGGAGAAAATAAAATCACAGAGATGATAGGTTTTCTGGTAAGAGTTGGTGTGCTAAGTTAAACTGGTCTAGTCTTTTCAAAGACATAAACCAGAGAAGAAATTCTTTAAGCACTTTAGGCTTTTGAAGTAAAGTAGAGAAATTGTAGGAAAGAAAAGTGGCTTGCTGTCTTTGAGTAAGAAACTTGTTACAAGAGAAAGTGATATATTGAGCAGTCTCTTCTCCAAAACCACAGGAACATAGAGGGGATTGGAAGTCTGGAACATTTGCTCTGAAAAGAAAGCTGGCTAGTCCTATCCTTGCTGATAGAATCTGCAAGTAAAGACTAGCTTCAGCTTTTCTCAAGTCTTTGAAAACTTTGAGATTTTTCCTTTGGGGTAGTCTGCAAAATAGCTCCCAGACTGGAGAACACTTCTGTCTGTTTGCCTGCCATCTGGCTTCCCACTCTTTCTGAAACACTTCTTGAAATTGTTTCTTAGAGTAATCTTGGTTAGTGGTTAGTTCTTCTAGCCATCTTGCTTTCCAGTTAGGTGTGACAGTAGACAGAGACTTTGGAGGTGTTCTCAGAGTAGAAACAAAAACAGTGATCTGGGAAAAGAGCTTATAGAGAAGTGAGGAGAGAGGATTAGAAGAAGTATTAGAAAAATAGAAAGATTGTAGGAAAGTTGCTGTTCTGAATTTGAAATAAAGATCAAGAGGTGGTAGGAATAGTTCTCCTTCAATAAGAAATGTAGGAGTAGCTTTGAAGACACCTCCTATAGTTTTTAGACACTTAGTCTGGAAAAGATTTAGAGAAGAAATATTAGAAGGTTTTTTGTGGGGATTGAACCAGACTCCTACTGCATAGCTGAGAAGTGGTCTCAGTATTGCAGTGTGGACAAGTCTAGCAGAGAGAACAGGTAGACCCCATGTAGAAAAAGTAGTTCTGGAAAGTGCTGAGAAAAACTTGGAAGCTTTCTGTAACATGATTTTCTGGTGTTTTTTCCAGAGAAGCTTGGAATCATAGTGTAGTCCCAGAATACGCACTTCTTTCTTAGGCTGTAGTACCACTTCTCCAAGTCTTAGACTGAGCTGAAGATTATCTGTTCTTCTTCTAGAAAAATGGAGAAGTTCATACTTTTCAGGTGCAAACTTCATTCCATGTTTTCTTGCCCAGTCTAAACACTTGGAGTGAGTAGACTTTAGCTTCAGGAGATTGCTTTTAAGAGAAGGGGAAAATGCCAGAAGGTTTGTATCATCTGCAAAGCCCAGAGCTGATACACCTTTCTCTGGTGTATGAACAATATTATGAAGATCTGAAATATAGAAAAGAAATAAAATAGGAGAGAGAGGTGAACCTTGAGGGACTCCACAGTGTACTGGAAACAAAGAAGACTCTGAATCGTCAAAAACAAGAGAGGTTTTTCTTTGGGTAGTGAAAGAAAAGATCCAGTTAACAAACCAGCTGGGGATTCCTTTTCTCTCCAGGATTTTCTTGAGAATTTCTGGCAGAACTCTATCATAAGCTCCTGAGATATCCAGAGAAAGAAGACTGGCTACCATTCCTTCCTTCCAGACTTTTTCAACTTGGGAAGTGAGTAGAAATAGTGCAGACTCAGTTGATCTTCCTTTTCTGAAGCCCATCTGGATTTCTGGTAGCAGGTTTTCTTTCTCAGCCAGTTCACTTAGCTTTGTGGCTGCCAGAGCTTCCATCAGCTTCCCAATTGTGTTGAGAAGTGCTATTGGCCTCCACCACAGTCGTACTATGCCAGAACATAGTGTAGAGTTGGCACCCCCCCACAGGGTCTCTACCACGCTTTCCCACAGTCCCGAGGTTTCTTGCACTCCGCCGTACGTGCTCACCCCTGGGATCCTGCTTCGGAGCGCTGGGTCACCAGCCCAGAGCCCACGCTCCAACTGTAGTTTGCTCCCTGAGCTCGTCGTTTGCAGCCTAAGCCTGCACTCCGTACGAACCGGCATGCGCATCCGTCCTCTCGGGCCATATAGACAGTCTCGTAGTAGGCCCAGGCCCTACCTCCGTCACTGCCATTATATGCCACGCCTCGCAGTTGTTAACTGTTTCGCGTTACCTTCGCAGATCTCTCGTACGAAGGCCGACCATGCCTCGCAGGCCTTACGGACCCTGCAGGCCGTGCCAGCACCTGCAGGGCCGCCTTTCCAGCCCACTAACCAAGTAGGGAGGAGTTCTCCTTGGTCCGCTGTCGCCTGTGGGGCCCCGGTTGCACCTGTTGGCCCACTGGATAACCCAGCCCCCTGGCCCCAGATTGTGGATCGTACGAAGAGACTTCGTGGCAAGGCCTTAGGCAAAACCATCAAGCCAGCACTTTGGCTATCACACGGCCCTTAGGCACTGGAGCGGCGACGTCTCCTCGTACGACCACTCTCCTTCTTTAACAGGTGGTCCGCGTTCGATTAACAACGCCGCGGTGCCAAGGCCACTCCCCCCCTAGCAGATCCTCACGCGTTAGCTGGAGACTCTGCTAGGAGGGTGACGTGACGAGAACTCCTCTCGACTACTCCAGAGGTGCCCTATCAGACGCCTAGACTTCACATCCACCAGCTGTGGGGCTGGCTTCGGGCCGTAGCGTACACGGTAGTCGTCTGTCGGGTGGTTTTCATCTCCCAAGCTTGGTCGCAGTCCTCTGTTCTGCTGTAGCTGTTTCACGGGGGTGTCCAGGGTGCCTGCGCGACACCTCCGGTGGCCCGTCGCTCCGCAACACCAGCAGCTCGACCGGTGACTCGATTAGCTCTCGGTGCAGCGACTACGAGCAGCCTGGGAAGCCGCCCGCCATCGACTGCCCCGAGGTTCCCAGCCTGCACCACGTGGAGGTTCGAGTCGTTGCAGGCCGTGAGAGGACATAACATAAAGTAGACCAGTATCACAAAAAGTCCCTGAGAGGGTTGTCCAGGAAAGGACAGATGATGTAAGTGGCAAAGAAACACCCATCATCAAGCAGCTGGCTGACTTCAGGTAAGTTGATGGCCAGGGTAAGGCAGGTGGATACCTGGCACTTACTGGCATAGATAGGCTAGAACACCTTGTGCCACAGTTCTTTGCAAGCCAGAGTGCAGAGGCTGAAACAGCGTACACTGAGGGGGCTCCAGCCCTAGTAGAGCTTGTGCGGAACCTCCAAGCTGGGGACAGCCATGTGAGCAAACAAAACTGTAAGGGCGGGTCTTGCTTCAGCAGTGTGTCAAGATGAATGTTTGAAAGATGATTAAATTGTTTGCTGGCCTCCTAGAGAGGCCAGCTACCTCTCTCTTATAGCTCTAGCTGATGTCCCCAACCACAGCCATAAGCCCCCTTCTCTGTGAGTCGGCCTCCTGTTCAAGAGTCGAGTTGATGTCAGTCAGCTATCATGGTGCAGCTCTTATCTGGCCAATCTGCGGCACACGACAGTCTTCGACGGCCTGTGCGCAGCTTTAGGCGGCTCTCGTGCCGCGCCTGGTCAGGTGATCGCTTTGCGAGCCCCTATTGTAAGCCTGTGTCGAAACAGGCCTTACAGGCAGGGTGGAGAGCCACAGGTTTAGTGCCATACAACCCCCAATCTGTCATCAACTCATCCCAGGTACTGGCACACTCTCAAGACCAGCAGTCACTATCTCCCTGACCCTGCAAATGTTCTCGGAATAGTACAACAATGGAATTTGAGACCCCCCGGAAGCCAGCTCAATTTGCTGAGGTTGCTGCACAACTTTCTACTGATGGGTTCCCTGGGGAGAGATGTCAGGCATTCTTCAACAAAGCATGCAAGGCACTTGAGGAGGCTGTTGTACTCCAAGCAGAGCATACTAAGTGCCTTGAGATGCTTGAGGCACGGGTTAGGGAACTGGAGGGGTAACCTACACAGCGTCAAGTCATGGTAGATCCAAACACCCAATTCTCAAATATCGAGAACATCATGAGGGCACTTGAGGAGGAGAAGCAGCAAAGGGCTGAAAATCAGCAACGTGCAACACAGCGACAAGCTCAAATTGCTGTGGGAGCTACTACTATAGCTAGATTTGAAGACTGCCTATTTGAATTCCAAATCTAATTCATTTGTGGTTGTCTACAACTATTTTCATGATCAAGTCACTCAATCGGTAGATTTTGGTGAGTGGCTCACTAGGGGGGGGGTGGCTCACTTCCGGGGTCGCCTACGTAGTCGGTCGACTAATGTGGAGAGGTGCTGTACAAGTACTCGTAGTTGACGACCGGGTCAACTGTGTACTGTAGATTCGTCTCTCTGGCCTGACTAACTAAGATCTAGGAGCGACGACAAGGAAGAAGAGGAAAACTCTGCAAACTGTCACGTGCCTGCAGACAACAATTGAGCCTGTTGGAGCTGGGAGGCAGGGAAGAGCCGTTATCAATTTCTCTAGGAAGAAGAACTCGCTATATAACACGAATTCAACACCTGTTCGGTCCCTGCTCTGCAGCCCGCCGTAGTCCTTCCCGAGATTGGACCTCGGCAGTGTTGAAATCCCAACAGAGCCGTCGCTCAGGGGGGAGGCTGATCTCGACACCCCTGCAAATCCGCCGGCAACTCTCCGTAGAGTCCCCGGTCAACAGCTTCTGACTCTCTCACCCTTCCTCTGAAAAGGAGAGAATCCATCCAGGCTCTTCCGTCAGCAGACGACAAGGTCAGCGCTGACGTTGACGTGCCACCGTACGATACGGTACAGAAGTACTACGTACGTACTGTACTGTGCTATGTTGGTAAGCTTATCCGAAGCTTAGCCAGCCGAGTGCTGTAAGCTCCCATGTGCTTGGCAAGTGGCATGTCAGATTGGCTGTGTCGCGCGGGCTTGTTGCATTTTATGCGCTTTCTTTTACAGCGGCCTGGAGATGATGATAGTTGGGAGTGCCCGTGTTGTACGGTAGTCCTCCGGTGCCCTCGTACGAGGTGCTAGCTTGAATCGGGTACATCTCCCGAGAGATTCAGCGGCGAGGCACAGACGATCTAACTACTGTCAAAGCACATACGTTCTTTACGGCTTGGAAAGATCACCAAGTGCAGAGGCAGAAGTGCCGAGGAAAAGAGGAGTAGATGGGCCCGACCTGGCTAGCAGATCCGTGAATGAATAGCTCTGTATAGGAGGAGAAGAATAAGGAGAAGGAGAGGTGGAAGAGGAAGAAGGAGAAAGAGAGAGGGGGCTGTCTGGAGAATGACAGGGGCCAAGAATGAGATGTGATCAAAACGACGCCAGGTCACAAAGGTATTGGTATGAAGAGGAGAAGATAGATGGCTCTTGTGAGATCTGGTTAGACGCATTCACCCGACAAAAGACCGTGGCACGTAGCGCCTTCCTTCGTGCCACCTGCCGTCGTCACCCGAGAAGTGAGAGCCCGAGTCCAAGTCGTGCATCTCGGGAGTAGGGCTTGATTCCGTCTTAGGTTGTTCCAAATCCAAATGTCCAGGGTTTCCACGCGGATTGCTTCCCGGGTAGCCGTATTCTGCGACCTCTGACGGGGGCAAATCGTGCGCAGTCGTAGTAGCAGTCGTCGTCGTCGTCGTCGTCGGCTCGCCGTCGGCCGGCCCTTGGCTTGTCCCGCCGAGAATGTCCTTGACGGCGTCGCAGAAGCTCTTGCCGTTGACCCGGTTGGTATCCGACGCGGTCGCCTCCCAGAGCATCACGCCGCCGAACTGATCGGGGTACTTGCCCTTGAAGTCGTTGACGATCTTGGTCACCTCTTTCGGCTCGAGGTAGAACTCGGGCTTGTAGACGGCGCTCTGGCTGGCCGGCAGCCCGAGCATGACCTTGGCCTTGGGGTTCGGCGACGCCTCGACGACGCCGACCCAGTCGTCAAAGGTGAACTTGCCGCGCCCGTCGACGTAGTCGCGCGCCGAGCAGCCGGGAGTGTTGAAGAACTGGATCCACACAAAGTCGAACCAGGCCTTGGAGATGACGTCCGACAGCTGCGCGTCGGGGAGCACGCATTGCGGGGCCGCGGAGATGTAGTACTGCTTGGTCGAGTCCTCCTCGTAGTGCTCCCGGAGACGGGTGATCAGGGCCGCGTAGCCGCCAGAACCGTTGTGCTCGATGTCAAAGTCGAACCCGTCGACGACGGCGTCCCCGAACGGACGCGGCCCGGTGTAAGACGGCTGAGCCGGTCCGAAGGCGCCCCACAGAAAGTCGGCGAACCGCGCGCCCGCCTCGTCGCTGCTGACCTTGTACGTAGCCGGCGTCGCACCCCCGAGGGACAGCAATATCTTTTTGCCGAGGGCCTGGCACTTGGGAATGTCCTCGGCGACGGCGGCGCATCCGCTCGTGAGCTGCGTCTCGACGCCCTCGGGGGTCTTGTAGAGGCCGGGCCCGCAGGCACTGCCAAAGTTGGTCCCGGGGTAGCCGCCGGCGCCCTGCTCGGGAAAGACGTTCAGGAAGCCGAGCGGAATGATGTCGGCCGTCGACTTTTCGCACAGCTCTGCGAGCCTTGCTTGGTCTGGACCTTGGCCCTAGAGGCGCATGAGCGAGAAACATCTACAGGCACATGGAGAGGGGGAACATACCCAGTAGACGGCCACGTTGTTGCTCGCCGACGCATCAAAGGCGGCGGTCGAGCCGACGACGGACAGCAGAGCCGTTAGAGCAAGCAAAGACATGATGTACGCTATACAAGAGAGTGCAAGGGCTCATGCAACGACACCAGCAGAACGAAGGACAGAGAGGGTATGTTCGGCAAGGACGTCAGACGAGGATCCCCGGCGCCGCTGTTCAAGGCATAGGACAAGGTACGAGAGACGGTAGAAGGACAGACTGTAGGACCAGAGCCGGACAAGGAGATGAAATCGACAACGGATGACAAGAGACGCCATGGCGAGGGCAAGGGTCTCTATATATGGACCTGGACGGCCAGCGTGGTTCCTGATGCGTCTGACCAAAGCCGGCAAGGGGGCTGACAGGGCGCCAGGCACCGGTCGACGGACAGGGGGCAAGGCAGCTGAGACGGCCATTGGACCGGGAACACCCATGGTGGGGAGTGCAAGTTGGAGGAGGGCCGAGACGGTTCAGCCCTCCAGGGACACGGCCGAACGGGCCAAGCAGATCGCGGTGTCGTGAATCGGCTGATCCGCCTTACGGCGCTTTAGCAGAAGGCAGGGTCTTGGAAGTCATCCTGGCCGCCAGGCCGTATCGTAGTCCTCATTCCTCGTGTTTGCAGAGTCCAGCTCTATCAAGCAAGCGGTCGCACCGACGACCGAGCCCCAAACTCGGCCAAGACCGGTGGTCCTTGCTCACCCGTTGCGGCCACTCTGATAGGCAGGCCGTGCAAATGATGGCGCGCGGTGCCTGGCTGAAGGCGCACCATCAGTACAGTCATCCCCATGATGCAACGGGCGCTAACTCGGTTGGGTGCACAATACGGTAAGGCTGAAGGCGGCCGAGTATCCGGGCTTCCCTCCTCGTCGGCGCGTGGCCGATACGGGATCGGGAAGGTCCCTCGACCCGGACAAGGCGGTCCTGACCCCTGATGCCTGTGGGAGGTTATCGGCGTCTCGGTTCCGTGAGGGCGAGAGGGACATGTCACGTCGCTTGACCGATGCCGTACTCGAGCATCGTGGCCCTCCGGGTCGTCGGGCATAGATCAGAATGCCAGTGTCGCACGATGAAGCCCCGTCCCGAACTCGCGGAGGGCATGCGCCCATGGCTTTCGTAAGACGGTACAGGCTGTATCCGCAAGATGGGACGACGGATGACACGTCGTCCCAAATTTGAGTCCTCTCATCTCTCCTTGAGCTGAAGCTGTCTAGCGCTGCCCGGAGGCGGGTCACGATTCCGTGTCCTCATAGCGCCATGCCCGACCGGTCTGGCGGTCCTTTTCCCTTCTGGAGCTTTGGTGGGGGCGGTGCTTTTGAGCTCTGGTCGGGCCGTCAGCTCTCTACCGGTACCGCGGGCATCTTGGCAGCGATGGTTCGCTCTGCTTCGCCACCACGTCGGTTCATCGGGCCATCGCCACTGTTCTATTCTTGATGCTTAAAAAATACTGAAAGTAATCTGTGGATGATGGCTGTATTGTTGACTGGCTTCCGCAGCGGCGATCGTGCTTCGGACGACACCTGTCGTGTGGATAGGAGTTTTGACTTGAACATGTAACAAGTTAGCAGCAGGCAAATGTTGCAAGAATCAATGATTACATAATCCATCTCTGTTGTGCTGAAGAGTACGTAAAACGTACCAGTATCTGGATATCTTACCGCGCTATATGCCTCATGGTCAGGAGCCCGACAGGATCTTGGACACCTCTCAAAGCAATCTAGATAAAGCTAACTGGCTCTCTCTGTCTATCTGGCAGAGACTGCTCCACTTACGTCAAAGAAGCAATGAAGCTTTCATCAAATCTGGGACCTCTGTTGAGCCAGACTGCTGGAGCTATCGTCTACTTGTATGCTGGAGGGTGACTTGAAACCCCTCATCTCAAGACTTCCAGGTGCAAAGATGATCTCGAGCATACCATCCACTTGACCCCTGGCCGACCAACCGTCTTGCACACCAGACGTTAGGGGCCACTGGATGAGATCTGTCCAGTACGGTATCGATCGAGTGGCTCGTCAGACGTCCGGCGAGGATCCAGCGTTGGCAGCTTGATCGCCTTTGCTGGTGGACGACTGGAAGGTCACGTGATGCGTTGGTGGGAGCCCGCTTGGGTTGAATCTGTGAGGACGGGCTGATGAGCTGGCCCTTGATGTCTGTGCTAGGCCGGACGTGAGGATTCCTATACGTGAAACATGATCCGGTGAAGTTGCTATGGAGGGCTCGGCACCGCGTCGGCGTCATGTGGGCTCGAGATATTCTGGCCTGGTGCGTGGGCGAGTGAGGGAGAAAGAGAGGTTGGATTCCGGTATATACAAGTAGCAGTAGCATCCGGAACGGTAGGTTCAAAACAGGCTGGAAGACTCGAAAGTATATCGCGCCATACTCCTGGAGAACGTAACCCAAAAGATCAGAATCGTCATCGATGAAAGAGACGGGCTCGTGGCGCTTCCAAAAGGGAATGCGGTCCACACAGAAACGCCTCGGTGTATGTGGTTCGGTCGCGACTCTCCATGAGACTTCGTACGTGGCGCGTCACCCGCTCAGCTCTACGAGTTGGCGTGGTTGGTTCAGCAATACCTCCGATTCGGCCCCGGTCCTTTCGCGGTCCCCGACGTCGTATCTCCGCTCTTCGACGTTGAGCTCGTGCAGCGGCCGCCGGTCGTGCTGGCGTGTCGAAACGGGCAGCTCGCTCGCCATCGGTCGCGGTTTCGATCCGCCGCCGCCGGCCATCATCTCCGAGTAGCCGAATCCCCTGAAGTAGCTGTCCCGAACCTCGCCACCGTTCGAGCCCGGAGAATCGGGGCCGCCCTTGTCCGATGTGGATTCCTGCCGGGCAACGTCGTTCCGCTTCCTCCTCCTGCGGAAGAGAAGGAAGGCCCCTGCGCCAAGTAAGGATAGGCCGACGATGCCGCCGACGGCGATACCGGCGATGCCGCCGCTGCCGATCCCAGACGAGGCCGCCTCGGACGGAGACGCAAAAGACCCTGCAGGAGCGGTCGGATTCGGTCGAGGATCTGAAGCGAGCCACGGTCAGGGGCGGAGACGTCGGGCACGGACCGTCAGCACCCACCGGATTCGGTCTGCATGAGCGCCTTGACGTCGTCGTTGTCCCAGGTCGGATAGCGCGGGCTACGCAGCTCGTCAGCACCATGGCACGACCGGGGCTCGCCGAGGAGACCGGTTACTTTTGCTCGTAGTAGTCCGCGACGAGGTCGCTCTGGGTGTACGGCTCCGCGTCGGCGTCGTAACGATCCGAGAAATTCAGCCTCGTCATGTCGAAGACGCCGAGTCCGCGAGTGAGCTGGTCTCTCGTGCTGAGCGGGGCAATGTCGACGGTCCTGACATTCGAGTCGGGAAACGGAAGCACCTCGTCTTGCAGGGTGTCGACGCCGCCGACGATGAGCATCTGCCGGTTGCCGACGACCTGGCAGGCGTGTCCGTGTCGGGGATGTCTGGGTTCGTAGCGCACTTTGAACCAGCGGAACGCCGGCAGGCTGAGGACGAAGACCTCGTCCCACGGGATGGCCACGTCGCCGAGCGAGCCGCTCCAGCCGGCGTAGATGAATCTGCGAGAAAAGACCGGTTTTCAGCACGATTCAGACCTGGAGAAGGGCCCCGCTCCGGACGGGCGACCAGAACGGCACCGACATTTCGTAGGTACCGTCGGTCGAGCGCGCGCCGACGGCGCAGAACTCGATGCGCCCTTTCGGTTCGGCGCCGGTGGTGGTCTGGCTGTGCCACCGGTCCGTCGCCGGATCGTACATCATGATGTTGCGAAAGCCGACCATGGACGATCCCGGCGAGTACTTGCCCGGCCGGGGCGCGTCGCCGCCGAGGGGGATGTAGAGGCCCTTCTCGCCGTACGTCGGCACGTACAACATCTGGCCACGCGCGGCGGTGCCGGCGCCGTGGTAGTCCGTGGCCGTGCTGTTCGTGAACTCCGCCGTCGTGAAGTTGTACTTGATGAGACCCGGGAGGGTGATGTAAGGCTGGCCGCGCGTCTCGTGACTCGTGTCCGCGGTCGAGACGCCGCCGAGGATGTAGGCGGCCCCGTCGTCCTGGGCCATGGAGCCCTGGTACGGGCGGGTCATGCTGGCGAAGGCCGACGCCCTGGAGTCGTACACCTGGCTCCAGCTGCCGCTGCCTTTGCCGTCGAGCTTGAAGCTCCACAGACACAGATCCTGCACGCCGTTGGTGTTTGGCCAGGGCGACGCGGCCCCGACAAAGCCTTGCAGGAGCTCGTTGCCCGACTCGTTGTACCACAGATTCGTGCCCAGCAGGTGTGGCACGCCGCGGGCGTGCTCGGTCGACTTGATCGTCACGGACGAGTTCGTCCACGATCGGGAGAGGTCGATGGCGAGAGTAGCCGTCGCTGGGGGGTTAGGAGGAGTCGGTGAGCGTTCAACTTTCCTGAGCTTGGTTTGGGGGGGGGGGGGGGGGGGGGGGGGGGGGGGGGGGGGGGACCGGCCGACGTACAATGCTCGTAGCGCACGGTGTCGCCATCGTCGTACGAGAACTCCCCGCCATCGATGTAAAGCCAATTGTCGACGATGACAGCTGCGCATTGGCACGTCAGGGTCGAGTCGAGTTCCGACTCTGCAGTAGGACGCAGGGCGCACTCACTCGCCGGATAGACCCTCCTGTAGAACGAATCGTTGTCGATGTTGCCAGCAGATTGACGGGCGCTCAGCGTCGTGCGCCTCGCGATGGAGACATCATCAGACCTCCGCGGCCAGGCGTCGGCGAGCGTGGATGTCGAGAGCAAGGCGCAGAAGACGGCGAAAGCCCGTGGACGTGACGGCATCGCTGTGTCACGAAGGCTGAACCGAGGACCGGGGGAAGCAGAACGATCAAGAATTGTCGATGCTCTGAGGATCGAGCAACGGCAGAGGTTTTGGTCTCGAAAGGGACGCTGTACCGGTCGCTCTGATTTTACCGGAACAACGTCCTGCTAGGATGAAGCATGGCGCAGCGCCGTCAACCAGGTTCCAGGCCTCGATCCGGTCGTAGGCTGGCTGGAGCCTCTGGTCCATTGAACTCGCGGCCGTAGGCGCCCAGCCGCGCCGCGGGCCCGTCGATGCGGCAGGATCGCGGCACGGTGCCGGCAGATGCTCGTTTGACGCTTGGCAGACTCGAAATAGGCGCGGCCTGGCAGGATCCACATCCCAAGGGAGATAGACTCGAGGTCCACGTCCGTGGCTGGCATCGCAATGGGCGGATGGCAGGCGCATCGAAGGAACAAGGCTGACCGTTGACGGTTGTGTTCCTGCGTCGTTGCTGGACAGAGCAGGGCTGATTAGCATGAGGTGTCTTTCTTTTGATCGTGAATACATTTCGAAACCAACGACCAAAAGTCGGGTGAGCCGCTCCGGAACCGCCGACGGCCGGAGGGAAGCGTGTCAGGCCTATGCGGGGCGTGTGTCATGTACGAAGTACCGTTACGTACTCCGTACAGTAGTCGGATACGAGTTTATTCATAGAGGTGGGTGCGGGCGGCACCGAGCGGTTAGTCATCTCTCCCATGGGGTTGGTGCCGTAGAAGTGCCAGAAGGCCCAACAACTCGGCCAAAAGATCCGACAGCCACGGTCGGGTGGTCAGGACTGCCGTCGGCTGATGATGTAGGGCTGCGCCTAACAAGAAGCAGGGGTGTGGCGGTGGAGAATGACTGTCTACGTAAGTACATGGGGAAATTTTGGAGGAGATCAAGTTCCTCAACTAACTACAAAGGTACCTTGCAGGCCACAAGGGCCTTATTCTGTTTCGTCCTACGCTCTTGAAAGAATGTTGTCGGGGAATGTGGGTCGGTCTGATGGGGATGGGGGAGAAGTGTGCTCTTTGAGAGATTATCACAGAAACACAGTGGCCAGGCGTGCCAGGGCAGGTGGGGCTCTGACGAGTCGGGACATCAATATTGTACCAGTGATTAATCACTGGTCTGACGAACCGAACAAGACCCATCTTGGTCTGAATCTTTCTAGAAGATTGACTGATTGTCTTGGTGAAGCTTAGCTAGTTGGCCGTAATTAATACATTCCATATCGATCCGAGGACCTCGGAAGTACTGTATGGAAGTACGATGGGGGTACGTGGGGTACTACGAGTAGTCGAGTACGATATGTACAGTACGAGGTTCTTGGGCGAAAATATTGTTAGATGAGTATCTGTAAAACTTCGAGGATGATCACGTGGTTTCAAAAGAGGATGACCCGATCGCCCACATCCTGAGCAGCAATTTCCAACCGAGTTTTGTTGCTATGGGTAACTGACCTAACAATATTTTCGGCGAGAACCTCGTAACTGTACCCTTCGTAGGCCTTCCCGGCACAGGTGGCTGTGGTGGGGCTGTGGTGCGACTGTTTCGTGTAGGCCTGGCAGCTCTCATCAGATTTGGCGGTCGAAGCATGCAATACATGAAGTGATCTAAAGTGATGCACGACTCGAGCATCTCCACGATGCCATAAATAGAAAGATACCCGGACGAAGATCACGTGGCTCTAGAGCCGCTAACCTGACTAAGCAGTGTTCCAAGCGAGCTTCAATAATGACAAGTGCTATCACGTGATGCTGAGCGCTCTCCGCTGCTGTCCACACTGGGACGGAACTACTCCGCCAGAGCTCGCTGCTCGGGCAAGAACGATCGAGTGCAGAAGCGCCTTTCAGCGCCTTCGATCTGTGCCGGTGAGCCACGGTACCGGTATCTTAATACGGTGGCAATGTGGAGATCATCGTTCCATCACTTCAGCTCCAGTTCAACTCGAAGAAGGTACGGTATCGGACTGTACAGTAGGCATCAACCACCCAGACTCCTTCACGGATTTCCATGCCCAACGCCCGCTGGCCTCCTCTCGAGCCGCACATGCTAGCCTCTTCTCGCGCCATCGTCGTCGACTCCTCGTGGTGAACGCCGCGGTCGAGAGAGCGGTCAGAGATTGCCGTACCGTCGGCGATTCTCCAAGACCTCCTCCCGCCACGGATCGTCGCTGATGACGGTGCTGGTTCGCGTCGCCGTCTCGTCGGTCTCGGTCAGGCCGACGTCGAGCTGGCTGAAGCGCCACGAATCGCGACGGTGGCCGGCCTCGCCTGGCGGCACCGGGTGGCGAAGGATCGCGGGCTCCTCGATGCCGTCGTCCTCGTTGGCGCTGCCGGCGACGGCCTGGGCGGTCGGGCGTGGTTGCCACCGGTCCGGCACGTTGATCCGTGGCAACTGAATCGATCGTCTCCGGGAAAGGCTCGGTGCTTCCGGCGGCATCAGATGAGTACCCGGCTGTGACGTCGGGGGCCGACGGGGGGTTGGAGCGACGACGGCGAGGGGACCTGGGCCTTCGCTCTCGCCCGTCGACGCCTCCGAGACGGACATGGCACGCGAGTGCGAATATCCCGCCGCGATCAGCTGTCGGTACCGCTGTTCTCTGGCGGTCTGATAGGCAGGATTGACCGTTGGCCCGCGGCGGACGATGTCGAAGCGCGAGTCGTCGCTGCGCGAAACGGCGTCGTCCAGGGCGTATGGGTTTCTCTGCTCGCTCGGTCCGGCCTCCGGAGACGCTTCCTCGACCGTGCGCACGGTCGCCCGGAGAGCTGCTTTCTTCAGCTGGGCCTCTCGAAGGGACGCAAGCTGCCGCTGGTGCGCCCGGCGGGTCTTGTCCTCGAGCACCTTGCTCGGTTCGGGAGTGTCGGACCGTGGCTCGACGATCTGTGGGACGGAGGTGCCGGACTGCGGCTCGGCCTCCGACGGTCCTGCTCCCTGGGCCTGCTGTCCGTGCTGTTGTTGGCCCGTCACGAAGGCTGCAGCATCGTGCGGATAGTATCCGTGTGGTGCCTGTGTCGGCAGCTGAACGCCGTCGTTCGGCCCTGGCGTCCAGCCCGTCTCGTGTCGATGATGATGATGATCACGCGGAGTGAGGTGCGTCAGCTCAATGTTCGCATACGGAGCCGTGGTCTGGCTCAGCCGTCTAGCGCGAGCTACGTTCCGGTCTGCGGACGCCAGCCGGGCACGCTGCCTTCGCTTGATGAAAGCGACCAGCGCAGCCATGCATATGATGAGCACTACCACGGCCGAAACGGCTGCCCAGAAGAGACCTGCTGGAATGTTCCCCGAGTGTTGCTTAGTCGCCGTTGGCTTGGGCGCGTCAGAGGTCTGCGATGCGCTGATCGTGCCAGCTGTCTGTGCGTTCACTGCAGCCCAGGTAAACACCACCGCACCGACTAAGCCGCCCGCAAGGCTCTTCCGTGACAGCGACGGCCACATCTCGGCGGTGCTGATCCGAGCAGGATTCCTTCCGGTGACGATGCTCTCCAGTGACCGGACAGCCTCAAAGCGACCAACAAAGCTGTCTTTCACGGAGTTAGGTGAGCAGGACAAGCTATCTGCACCGCAACAGAGCCTACTGACCGTCGAGAGCTCACAGCAAGTTACCCCTGACCAGGCCTAGCTCACCGGTGTGTGGTCTACTCCTGTTGATGCGAGTGACAAGATGTTTCGCGGACAGATTCTTTATCGACCGTAGCAGGTCTCAGGGAAGGCGATGGAAAGAGAGAGCTTGCGCCTGGTTGACGGAGATGATGGTCATCAGTGAATTTTCTTCCGCACCAGTCGAACAGGCAGACCTGACATATACTGCCTGACGTGATATGAGATGATGTGCTGTGATATAAACAAACCCGATGGCTGCCCGCTACATCACAGTGTTCCTTGTCACTTAGGGCTAGGGCTGGTTTTCCGCCGAGTAGGGCTTCCGCAGAGCAGGGCTTGCGCACAGTAGAGCTCACGCAGAGTATCGAATGCTTACCGGCAGCATGTATATATCTTGGAAGCTGTCCTTCTCTCCTGGCTCTACCGTCTCACATGGATGGCAGAGTCCATCAGCAAGGGAGAAGCAGAAAGATGCAAAGAGATGCAAATACTCGCAAGTACCTGCCAATCCATCCAGACACTAATGTCTGTTTTTTTACATCTGCAGTGTCTATCTGTCCATCTGTCTATCTGTTTGTCTGTCGTATCTGCTTTGTCTCTCTGCTAGAGTCCACAACAGCGGAGTCTAGTGAGACACCAGGCAGCTTCTTTATTTCTATCTTGCTGTCTCTCTTGCCCTCTCTCTCTTGCCCTCTCTCTTCCCCCCCCCCTCTCTCTGAGGATACTCAGTGCAAGTCATACCTACAAGTATATTGGTTAACTGAGTGATTGATGATACAGGCAAACGCTTGGAATCTCAAAATCTCGCTACTGATACGCCAGAGATTGCTCTGCAAGTAGATTCTTCTTGGTTGGGTGTAGGACGAGAGGTGTCGAGTCCTAGTTCCCCCTCCCTAGCCACGCGCCTAGCTGAGCAAACCAGTCGTCTGGTCAGTGACACTACATACATACATACCTGTTGGTCCGTCACCGTTACGGTAGTAATCCATCTGTCTGACAAGGCAATGACGTACCTACCATCCACTAAATAATAATAATAACAAGACGGACAGATGGACAGATGGACATACGCACTGTTAGAAGGCCCTGCCAACTCGGCCAAAAGACCCGGCAGTCCCGATGAGGTCACCAGAACTGCCGTTGGCTAGTTATATAAGGCTGCATGTAACACGCACGGACAGACAGACGACAGACAACAGACAACAGACAACAGACAACAGACAACAGACACACAGACAACAGACACACAGACAGAATACATTTATCAACACACGGACACACTCCCATGTCCAAGAAAACTCTGTCCCACAACAAATAACAGGTGACAGAGAATAGCCGGCCCGAAAATCACACAGGTAGAATCCAACAGACGCAATTGACTATCATCAGTGGCGGTGGTAGTGGTGTTTTTTTTTGAGGGGGAGGGGCCCCTTTTCTTCCAAGGCAAGTATAGCACGTAACAGTATGACGGGTGAGTGATGAAGTTGAGTGAGTGCTCTCGAACACGAGTGGTATCGCTCATAGTAGATGTTACCTTTATTACATTACATTACATACAGCTGATGCTACAAAGAGCTCATGCTACAGGCAGCTCATGCTACAGACAGCTCGTGCTACACCACCTACAACTAATGCTACCGCTCGACTACTCCCCGTCCTTCGTGATGCTCGCTCTCTCGGCGGAGTCTCCTGAGCTGCGTCTTGACCGCCGTGGCGAGCCGCTCGAGCAACCACCTGGCTTCTTCTTGGTCGCCCATGAGCGGGCTGTCCATGGTCAGCCAGCCCCAGGCGCGATCCCTGCGTTTGCGTTTGCTGCCGGCGCAGTCGGTCGGGGACGTGGTCTCTTTCTCGTCGGCGGGTGCATCGTCGTCGTCGTCGTCGTCGTCGTCGTCGTGTACGCGCGCAAACGTCGATGCGACTTCCTCCTCGACCAGGTCCAGATACCAGTGCCACTCGTCAAAGGTGTACTCGTGCGGCGGCGACTCGTCGAGATGCCGGATCACCTTGCTCATCGCCCCCATCAACGACGCGAGCCGCTCGTGCGTGTCCCGCGCAGCCGAGCTTCCCTCGCGTGCCGCCGTCCGGGCTTCGCCCTTCTCGCCGGCCTCAAACTGCTTGCCCGCACGGTCGAGTGCGCGCGGCTGACCCGGGTGAGCTCTATGGCGACCCTCACCCGCCATGTCCCCAGGCAACTCGGTACCGTCCTTTTCCGAGTCTGGATTGCTCTTCCTCGGCCCTGCCGCCGTCTTCTGCATCGCCACCTTGATGCCCTGCCCTCTGGGCAAGATGGTCGCTTCGCCTACTCTCAGGGGCACGTCCCGGATGGCCTTGACGATCGTGTCGCTCATGTTGCCGATGAGGACCGTCAGGGACGGGACGGCAAGCAAGGACCAGAAGACGAACAGCGCCGTCCCGGCGTTGCTCTGCGGCCGGTAGTCGCCGTAGCCGATGGTGATGAGGGCCGTAAAGGCAAAGTAGATGGACTCGAAGTAGGTCCAGTCCTGCTTGCGCTCGACGGTCCGGAAGACGGCGGCGCCGCCAAGCCACAGCAGGAGCCAGATGCCCAGCGAGATGCCCAGGGCCGTCCATCGTCGCTGGCGCGCGGCCACGTGCTGCAGCCGGCGCATCAGGTGGAACTCCTGCCGACGGAGGTCTGCCGTCGAGGTCCGGTCGGTGGGCAGCGGGTGCGTCGCGAGCCATCCCAGCCGAACCCGCCGCTTCTTCGACCTGAAACCGTCCATCGCCGTCTGTCGGCTCTTCTCCGCGAGGCGGGCTCCGATCTTCTGCTTCCCGCGCTCGAGCCCGAGCGATCGAATGGAGCCGATGACCAGACCGATGAAGATGATGCCTCCGATGGCGTACGGCATGTAGAGACCCCGACCCAACCGGGTCGCGGGCGCGAAGTCACCGAAGCCCACGGTCAGGAGCGTGACGACGCACCAGTAGACCGTCTCGAGATACCCCCAGCCCTCGACATGCGAAAAGACGATCGCGCCGAGAAGGACGTACGACAGGAAAAAAGATCGTCTGGAGCATCAGGGTCCGCTGGCTGTTCGTCAACCTGAACTCTCGACCGTGGTGGTCTCGCCAGGTGCTGTAGAGCGTGACGAGCATCATCGTCGCGACCACCCCAGGATCGTCAGCGGCTGGGACACGACGGTGGAGATGCGACGGGCCATGTTGAGCAGGAGGACGACGTTGGCGAGGATGGCGATCACCAGCGACATCGCGTTGACGACCAGTAGCCTACGTCGACGGAGGAGACGCAGACGCAGACCCCGACTCAGCCGGGGCTCTCGAGCGAGTGGAGGCGAGCTGGCCTACCATGCCGGGTCCTTGAACGTGGTCCCATCCCTCTCCGATCCGTTGGAGGGCACGGTCATGCGCCACGGCTGAACAAGGGCGCAGATGCTGAAGGCGCTGCTGATGGGTCCGACGGTGCCGGCCACGAGGGGAATGCCCGTCGAGCCGAACCACCATCGACTGCACCGTCGTCGTCGTCAGCAGCGACCAAGCCACCCCGCTGGAAGGGAGGCGCATTCACCTTGGTTCGGTGTAGTTCCGCTCGGCCTGCTCGGCCTGCTCGGCCTGCTCCTCGTCTTCGGCATCGTAGTCTTTCGTGTCGTCGACGGGCTTGACATGCTTGTCGATGGTGGAGTCCAGGTCGTAGTCGTTCATCGTTCGACCTAGGACCTCTCACACGCTCGTCGAGACGACGACGTGGAAAGGAGCACGCCGTTGCTGTTGGAACCGTCGGCCCGCGGGCCGGCGTTCGCTCGCGTCCATCGTTCCTGACCACCTGATCGTAAATCTCGCAGTGAATGCGGACCCTGTTTCGTTTGGCTAGGCGCGAAAGAAACTAGCCTGTTGGCGGACGTTTACCACGTGATCTGACCTTGTTCAAGCACGCCGTTCTCGAGAACGCAGGAGATTTGGAAGATTCGAGGATCTATTCAGCAGAATGAGACGGTCTTGTTCTTTTCAGTGTTGTCGACATGGTCAGGCGAGGATATGATTATTATTGATGCATGAACATGCTGCCGCAGTACTTCGTACAGGTATCCGAGCAGACGCTTTCGTAGACCGATCCTTCTCTTCTCGTCCGTCTGCCTTGGTGATGGCCTCCCTGGCATCGTGCCACATCCAACACCCACTACCTCGCCTCGCCGATCAAAGGAACGCTGGGGGGTATATCCGTCGGCTCTCCTTACCCATGGTCCTCATCCTCCCGATGTTCTGCCTCGCGCGAGTGGGATTGCCCTCCGGTTTAGCACGATCGAGGGCGGTGGTCGTTGGAGTTCATTCGCGGTCTCCGGTGGAGGGAACAAGATGCCGTTGTGTGACTGCTATCCAAGGCAGCGGAGTAATGCATTCCGTACCGGCATCCATGCCGCCATGACGGACGAAGCAAGCCGGCCTTCGCCGCGCGAGTAGCTGTCCTGGGGCGGGATCGACCGCACCGACTGGATGGATCGTTGGCGGAGGATCTGCCGCTCGGTGAACCAGTTGCCATGTAGACCGTAGGGCACTCGCTGCGGCAGGTGGACGCGGGCGACGATGTCGCGCATGTCCTTGGCGTCGACGATCCAGAGCTCGCTGCGGGAGGAGTCGGGTGCCATGCCTTCCTCGTCCAGCTGGCTCTCGTCGTAGGCGTAGAAGAGGAGCCAACCGTCGTCCTCGCCGGCGCCATCTCGGCGAGGCACGAAGCGCGGTTCCTGGCCGAACCAGCCGGCCGGCATCCGGAACACTCGAATGGGGTCGTCCGGGTCCGTCGATCGGAGGACCTCGTCCAGGCCGCGCGAGTCGACGCAGCCCGTCACCGGCGTGGGCGGGTCGGACGTGCCGCGGGCGATCAAGGCGAGGCTGTCGATCTTGACGATGGCGTCCACCTTGTCCGTGCGGCCGAGCGTCGCCGTGAAGCCCGAGGACGACGAACAGCCAAAGACGTAGCGCGCGGGTCCCATGGCGCGGTCGTCGCGCACCGACGGGAACTCCATCGAGATGGCCGACAGCGCCCACTGGTGCGTGATCGCATTCCCGACGGACCGGAGGTCGAACCGATAGTAGTAGAGACGACATTGGTCCACCTCGCCCTCGGCTCGGGACCGGTCGATGGCCGACGCCGGCGTCTCGACGTTGGCGGCCGTGAACACCAGCGCCGCCGTGTTGAGGCGGCAGACGAGCATGTTGACGGCGACGGGCCAGGCCGCGTCGGTCTTGTCCGGGACGAGCTCGTCCCAGGTGTTCGCGCTGTGGAAGATGCAGCAAGCCCTCGTCTCGAACCAGCGCACCCGTTCCGGCTGCATCCGTGGGAAGACGCCGAAACGGGTGGGCTCGTTCGGGTCGTAGGAGACGACGGAGCGTCCGCGGAGCAGGTTCATGGGATCGAGCGTCAGGGGAAGGTCCATTATGACGGTGTGGCCAGAGGAGACGGCAAAGTCGTGCATCATCTTGGCCGTCTTGATCCCAGGCACAGTCGCTCCCAAGAGCGGCGTCGGCGGCGGCGGCGCCGCGGCGGCCTTGCCGCGAGCGGCGCCGGGGACGACCGAGTACCTCACGTAAGGAGGCACGACGGTCGAATGATATATGATCAGCTCGTCCGTGACCGGGTCGATGCGAGGCTGCGCTCTCGGGTCAGCAAGATGCTCGGGCCTGGGTCTCGTCGCGATCATCGGGAGGGAGCTCGTACGTGACCGGTCGCCCACTCCCGGAACTGGCTGAAGGCTCCCGTCCCGCCGAAGCCGGGGCGCTCGACGCCCCCCCGGTCGTCGCCAGGCGTTGGGCCTTCTCCCTCGACGGTGCGTCCGTCGTACCAGCCGACGGTCTCCAAGCCGGGCAGGGCCACCCTCATCGGCGGACCGCTCTCGCACGTTGCCAGAGCCCGGCCGTCGTGGTAGTAGACGGCCGTGTTGGCGACGCTCGACCGCGTGATGGCTTGCCGAGAGCCCCAGAGGTGCGAGAGGAAGACGAGCAGGAACGTCCTGAGGAGGGCGAAGCCGACCCGGAGGAGCCCCGACAGCGGGTTGAGCAGCGTCGCGATGCTGATCAGGATGGGCTTCCGCAGCGACGGCGTCGTGACGGAGGACAGGTAGACGTCAGTCAGGATGAACTGGTTGACGAACTCGGGCCGCACCCGGCTCGACCCCTCGTCGACGCGCCGAAACGAGACGCCCGTGAGCATGCCGTCGCCGTCGAACCAGTGCGCGTCGACGGTGAGGTCTTCGTGGTAGAGCGGGTTGGCGCCGTTGCGCACATACTGGCCGCCGAGGAGCTCGTCGGGGATGTCGCCGTCGTAGCCGCAGGCTGTCAACGGGGACGCTCGATCCACCGCGGCGAAATTGCCGGACAAGAAGCTATCGACAGCTGTCGGGTTAGCGTACGGAGCTTCCCCCCCGGGACGCGGCCGCCGGGACGTACGGATGATTTCGCGTCTCGGCGTTGGCACCTGTCTCGGACAGCTCCAGCAGGAGCGCCGTCGACTCGGTCGTTCGCGTCGACTCGTCGACCCTGCACGACATGGTTGCTGCGCCGGTGGCTGGTCGCTGGCCGTCGGCGGCACGAGCGGAGAGCGAGCCAAGGTCTCCATGGACCTGAACCCGTCCGTACCGGAGACGGCATTGACGTCAGTCAGGCGGGGACGGCTGACGTAAGCAGACCATTATCGACCCGCCCCGTTCAGGTCGATTAGCTAATCAATCATCCGGAGCTCTAGTTCCTCCGAGTTCCAGCGCTACTGTACCCCTGAAGCTTCGATACCCCTGTCCCAACCGTGCGAACCCAAAAACTCGAGCGCGTCATGAATTTCTTGGAATGCGACCGGCCGGCGCACCCCGAATCTGGACTTGGGCTGGCTAAAAGGGGGTTGTCCCTCTCGTCGAGCGACGGAGCGTCTGGACGTCGATGAGCTGTAGCTGGGACGGCCGAGCCAGACGTAGAAGCACGGATCCGCGTCGCGATGGGTTACGACTACGCGCTGGTGTAAGTGAGACGTGTGCTTTGGCCCGCGGAGGCAGGAGAAGGAGGAGGAGGAGGAGGAGGAGGACGGATGGCATGCGACCTCGGAAGAGAGGGCGACGAAGGAGACGACGCAGAGAAGGACGGTAGAAGGCATCCGGACGGCGCTAACGTGCGAGTGACAGGCATGTCAAGTACACCGTCCCGCCTGCCATCGCGCTCACGTACCTGCATCGTCCGTTGCGGACCACGTTCGATCTGTACAAGACCGCGTGGCTGATATGTGTATGGCCGATCCCCCACCTCCGAGCCGTCGTCGTCGTCGATCCGTCGTGATGCGGCAGCGACGACCGTGACAGTGGCAGCCGCGCTCACCGCAGTCGCCGAGGACAGATCGCCGTCGCGTCGACCATCCCGTGGGACTCGTACCTCATCCGTCGTCGGATATGGACCTACCCGCCGGACGCCGTGCTGGGCCCCGTCGCCTTCTCGATCCCCGTCGAGGAGCTGTTCTTCTTCGTGATCCAGACCTACACCACCAGTCTGCTGTACATCCTGATCAACAAGCCGGTCCTCCACGCCCGGTACCTCTTCGGCGCGGATGAAGGCCACTCGGACCGCCGTCGCGCGTCCCGTGGCGCCCTCGGGCCCAGGACGGTGCGGGTCACGGGGCAGGTTGTCCTCGCCTTCGTCATCGGCGCCGCCGCCGTGGCCGTCTACGACGGCGGCCGAGCGACGTACACGGGGCTGATACTGGCCTGGGTCGCTCCGTTCATGCTTCTCCTCTGGTGCGGCTTCCCCTTGGCCGCAGAGCACGCCGGAGCTGACCGAGCCGATCCCTCCTCAGGAGCCTGGCCCATCCGTTCCTGGTCGCCCTTCCCGCATGGCGTACCGTCGTCCCCATCGCCCTCCCGACGGTCTATCTATGGGTCGTCGACACCCTGGCCTTGAAGCGGGGCACCTGGGCCATCGAGTCCGGCACCAAGCTCGGCCTGCACCTCTGGCCCGGCCTCGACGTCGAGTAAGACGACCCGGTCGACCGCCCCTCGCTCCGAGCTTGCTGACCGGGGCGCTGGCGGCCAGGGAGGCGCTCTTCTTCCTCGTGACCAACACCGTCATCGTGCTGGGACTCACCGCTTTCGACTACTCCATGACCGTGCTCGAGGCCTTTCCGGCCGCGTTCGCCACCGTCCCGGACATGCCGTCGCCGGCCTTGTTGATGAAGGCCCTCATGCTGCCCCGATCGCGATACGCCCGTCCGAGGATCGCCGGTATCGTGCAGGCGTCCAAGAGGCTGCAGAAGAAGAGCCGAAGTTTCCATCTGGCCAGCTCCACCTTCCAGGGACGGCTGCGCATCGATCTGGTCCTCCTGTGAGCACCCTTTCTCTCCGGCTCGAGTCTCCCGTGAGAAGCGCTGCGTGCTGACTCGGTCGCCCCTCGTTCCAGCTACTCGTTCTGCCGCGTCGCCGACGACCTCGTCGACAACGCGTCGTCGGTCGACGAGGCCAACGGACGCGTCGCCGATCTCCGCGCCTTCCTCGACGCGGCCTACTCCGACCAGGACCCGGCCGTGAGGTCGGCACGGCTGGCCGAGCTCATCGACTCCCGCTTCACGGCGGAGACGAGCGCGGCGCTCCATTCGCTGCCGACGGCGCATCTGTCCCCTACCCCGCTCTACCAGCTCCTCGAAGGGTTCGAGATGGACCTGCTGTTCGACGCCGACGCCCGAGCCGGAAAGGCCGAGACGCGATGGCCCGTCCTCGGCGAAGACGACCTCGAGCTGTACTCGCTCCGCGTCGCCGGCACCGTGGCCGAACTCTGTCTGGATCTCGTCTTCCACCACGCCCCCGAGCAGTACAGCTCCGATCGGCGGAAGCGACTGACGCTGGCGGGTCGCAACATGGGCATCGCGCTGCAGCTCGTCAACATCGCCCGAGACATCGCCGTCGACGCGAGGATGCGACGCGTCTACCTTCCCCGACGCTGGCTCGAGCAGGTCGGCCTCACGCCCGAAGACGTCCTCAAGCAGCCGCACGGCAGCAAGATCGACCTTCTGAGACATCGGCTGCTCTCGAAAGCGCACGCCATCTACGGCGACGCGCGGTCCGCGATCGACGAGCTTCCCCGGAACGGGCGGCAAGGGATGCGCGTCGCCGTCGAGAGCTACATGGAGATTGGTCGCGTGCTGCAAGAGGACTCGTCGTCGGCTCGTCCCAAAGAGGGACAAGCATCGGTGCCCGGATTACGACGTCTGCGTGTCGCTTGGAGAGCACTGACCCGATAGTGGTATCGGCGTGCGCAGGGCTCCCCGCGGACGCCGACACCCTCGTTCTTTGGACGCTTACGTACGTCGTTCGTACGGAAGTACGTCGTACGAAGGCTACGCATCTACTAGTATCTACGTTACGTACGTACGTACGTAACGTACTCAGCGCTGATAGAGATTTGCCCATAGACCATTCACATGCTTTGGAACATCTAGAGAGGCAATTTATCCGGCATTTTATCCTGGATGATGCTGCACCGTACTCCGTACATAGACCAGGGCCTTGTCGACGAACGTACTGTACATACGTACGGAAGTATATATACTCATCGTTCCGGAATGCTCATCGACCGGTTAGTACGTACAGTGCATACGTAGCTACGCATCAGACGCTAGTATCCAAAGCTACCTACGGAACGTACCGCCGTCGAGAATTAGCAGACAAGTCTCACGTGACCCGTTCGCTCCGCGGCTGGCCTCCTCCTGGGTCACGTGGGGTCACCGTCGCGTTCCGACGTCATGTGCAGACGGGTGCAGCCCTGGATCGCGCTCGCCATAATATCCCTCGTCCTGGTCAGCCTCACCAGCTTCTATCGGTATTCGATCGCGTCGGCATCTCCTCCTCCTCCTCCTCCTCCTCGATCGACGCGTACGCTCGAGGACGGCTGGCCGTTTCTGGAGGACGACCCCGGTCCCGCGCCTGGAAACAATCGCACAGGCCCTAGCGCCGCCGAACACGAAGCCGCCGCGTCGCCGGATTCGTGGGAGTTTACGGCCGAGCGCGATGCCGACAACTATGGCCTCACCGTCGCGCAGTGTCAGAGCGCCTTCCCGCTGCTGTACGACGATATCGACCGCATGGTCGAGTCCCGCATGGCCCGTCCCATCACCGTCGAAGAATTGAACTCGCATCGAGGACGCAGTGGCACGGTGCGCGGGCTTGTCTACGATGGCGATGTGAGCGCCTCCTCCTTGCGAGGCCCCGGTCCCGGGTCCCGTCCGCCACATGCGACGCTGGCGCTGACTTCCTCGGCGCGTCGCAGCTTCTGCTCATCAGCAACGACGCCACTCGTAGCTCGAACACGCGCGCGATGGCGACGCTGCAGTCGTTGCATCGGGCGTTGGTCGCCGCCCCCGACAGGCGGGCCTTGCCCAACGTCGAGTTCGTATTCACGATCGACGACTTTGGAGACGGGAACGCCCCGATGTGGACCTACTCCAAGAAGGCCGGCGACGACCACTTCTGGCTGATGCCGGATTTCGGGTATTGGTCCTGGCCGGAGCCGCGGGTGGGGTCGTACGGGCGGGTGCGGCGTCTCATGGCTCGTGTCGACGACGGCGAGGTCGTCGACGGCGTCCGTCGAGGCGGGCTTGATTTCGCGCAGAAGATCCCGCAGATCTTCTGGAGGGGCGCGATCAAGACGGCCCCCGCGCTGCGGAAGAGCCTGGTCCGGGCGACGCGATCGAAGTCCTGGGCGAACGTGTCGGCGCTCGACTGGGGCAGCCGCAAGAGCATCCAGGCGAACCTGGCGCCGATGGAGGATCACTGCCGGTACATGTTCCTGGCGCACACCGAAGGCCGTAGCTTCTCCGGCCGAGCAAAGTACCTGCACAACTGCCGCTCCGTCGTCGTCGCCCACAAGCTCGAGTGGCGGGAGGCGCATCAGGCCGCGCTGCGGTCGAGCGGGCCCCACGCCAACTTCGTCGAGGTCGAGCGCGACTACTCCGACCTCGAGGTCAAGATCCAGCGTCTGCTCGACCGGCCGCACGAGGCGCGACGCATCGCCGACAACGGCGTCGACGCCTTCCGCGACCGCTACCTCACCCCGGCCGCCGAGGCCTGCCACTGGAGGAGGCTGCTCGTCGCCTGGAGATCCGTCACGTTCGAGCCGCGCCTCTACCGGGACAACGACACCCGAGAATGGCGAGGCGTGCCCTTTGAGAGCTTTGTCCTGACCGGCAAGCTGCGCTGGGACCCACATTGAGCTTCCGCGTCGTTCGGGAGCGTCTTGCAAATGGACACGGCAGCGAGGGTCGGCCACCAGGTCGGCAACGGGTGAGGTTGTCGGTGATCCCACCTCCCTGAACGGCCATCCTCGCGTGGCTGCTGGCGACAAGCGACGCACGGAAGCACGACAGCCCATCGAGCAGGGCGAGATGTCCTGGAACGAAGCCCGCAACGTCGTGAGCACGGGGTCGGGACTCCATCCCCTCGACGCCGGATCGTCGATCGTCAGACGATGCCTCTGGCCCGAGCCCTCTTGGAAATTGACTGGGGGAGGAGGTCTTCAACGGCAGTGCCTGCGGTGGGCTCGCGATGGCAGTAGGACATCAGTCCAAGCGGCCGAAAGAGCTCGAATCCGTCGCTGCAGGACGCCGTGCGCCGCTCGATGTGAGAAGCAGTTGACGCCGGGAAGCAACCACACGCTCTCGAGGACGCAGCGGGTTCGCCACCGTCGTTGAATGGGTGGCGACGTCCAGCGTCCGGCCCGATATCGTTCCGTTCGGGTGCTTGCCCTGTCAGCATAATTGCGCGTCTGCACCGAAGCTCGAAGTCAGGCAACGCCCAAGCAGCCACCATGTCAAAATGGAAATCCGAGCCCCGTCGACAACGACCGGTACGGCATCTTCGGTCGAGTTGAAGCCTGTTGCCATCTCGTCCCTGGGCTCTACGGTACAATATGCTGCAGATGCGTCTACCGGTACATCTCACCCGGCCAGCCACGCCCATGCCCACGATGGGAGGCCTAGCTCGTAGGAAACCTACCATCACCTTACGAGGGACCCTGTCAAGCTGGCTTCAACAGTGGTGAATACTACAGAGTATGGCAGAGTTGTGTTGGTTGTCAAAGCAGCTTGGGTGACATCCTGCCAAGTTGCCTTGCACGAGTAGGGTGTGGTAAGTAAGAGCTACTACGTAGACTCAGCAGTTGAGGTCGAGATGCTGAGTGACTTGGTGCCCTGCCAAAGAGCCCTGGACCAAAACAGACTTGTTAGACAGACCATCAACAAGACATCACTTGACACTCTGTCACCAGCTACATTGAATCGTTGGTGAGTAGATGTGCAAAGTATGGGGACGGTAGTCATTTAGTTCCAGTCACATCCAAGCACAGACGGATAGACATGGTTCTGTACTCTGATCTGCCTCTGATCTGCCTGTCATGTTTATGGGTACGTATGAACTTCTAGCACACAATTTCAGAGCAATAGCTTTTTATCAGTTCTTCTTGACTTATGAGACTGTGTACTCTGTACACATGTACGTATGTACGTAGCGTACGAGTAGAATAGTGGAATGTCTGGTTTGATGGTGGTCCCACTGGCGATCGATCAACTCCGCCCCCCCCCCCCCCGGGCCCATCATCTGATCCTTGCTTATGCTAGGCTCATGTCCAGCCTAGCCTTCTTCCTGCTACGGGGTACTTTTTAGAGCCGTCACTCGGGACTGGGGAAGCCTGGGGCGCAAGGGAGGCATTGCGGGGTTGATACAAGGATATCGGCCTTTCTCAGCTGTGCCGAGCAATCCTCGGCTGTCGTCGGCTAAGGACCCCACACGGTGACGTGCCGCTAAGTATACGCCAAGCCTCGGCAGACACGGCAGAGGTCCCAGCCTCGTACCGGGTACCGTTGCCGGACGAGTATGGTCGGGACAAGTGTCCTAGCCCAAGCCCAAGCTACTGTACGAAGATACTTATGCAAGACCCCGTCACCATCTGTGCCCAGCATCCTTCACAGTACGAGGCTACGAGGTACAGTACCTTTGCACTTTCTCGCGCTCTTGCATCCTAAACCTCGACCAATTTCGCCGTTGCCTTTTGTTCTCCAGCTTTCTGTCCTCTACCGTCGTCCCAAGGAAATGCCACCGACGGCTGCTGCTGCAGTCATCTTGCCGTCTTGCCCTTGGCATCTACGGTAACTTTGGGACAGATGTGGAAGACCTCAAACCAGCGTCGTCGATGACGATGCGGCAAAGCGGCGACGAAGCTTTTTTTCCCCGTTTTTTTTCTTGCTGAAACGGCAGATGCCTTGTTTTTCTGTGACTGCCGCTTCTGCCGCGCGCTTGCCGCAGCAGAACGGGGCGGTCAACGTCAGGGCAGCGACGGCTCGCGTGACGTCGTGTGTGGGCGCAGCCATCACGACTGCTGCGGCGGTCGCCTGGTTCGCAACGGCAATATGGACGGGAAGGACGACGCTGTCTGTCTGCTCTGGAGCTCGCCTCGCTGCGTCAAAAGGTCGTCGAACACCTTTCGATACGGGCAGACTCACTGCGTCTGCACGAAGAGCCGCAAGGAGACGTGACAAGTGCCGTACAAGGATCCCTTGTATTCGAGCCATTGTCGCGACGACGGAGGAACGTCAAGCTCCGGCAGGCTGTCCCGCGTCTACTGTACGTTACGTACATGCTTGCTTCTTTCCGCTCTCGACCATCGTCGTCATCTTGATCGGCGCCCGAGACCTAGGAAGCCGGGCAAGGGCTATGTCATGGTGAGGTCAGCTTTTTGCGCCTGATTGGCTCGTACGGAGCCTCTTGTTATTCGCCCGCCGGCGTCGCATCCTGAATGGACCGTGTCGGTACCGTGGCGTCAAGTGCTGGCCGGCGTTTGGGCTGTTGCTTCCGGCGGTGATGGACGAGGACGGGGCCAACAACAAAGCGACCTACTCGTACTCGTACACATTCCCTGTTCGGCCTCGAACGGCCATCTACTAGTGCTACGTACAGTATGTGCTGCACTTTCCGGATGGATCCGCCCCCCTTCTTCCTCTTACAGTATAAATACCACTGCGTTCCACTCACGCCTTTTGTTCCCGTTTTCGCATTCCCTATCACACCTACAGTACCTTACGTACGCTCCAACTGAATCAAGGTCTAGTGTATCCATCCCCCGGATATCGCCTTTCCGGACCCTATCATCCGCAACGACAGCTAGAACAATGTGAGCGATACCCTCGACGATTGGCGATCCACCTGTGCTTGTTCGAGACGGTCCGTGGTCGCGTCGCTGACGTCCGCCGTTGCACAGCCGGTCGAGATGGGGAACGAAGCGCTGGAGGTCAACCCCAGCTTCGGGTCGGACATCCACATCACCACCGACGGCTCGAACTGGCTGTGGGCCGTCGCGGCCGTCTTCGCCGTCGCGGCGCTGGCCTTCTTCGGCCTCGCCTTCACCCGACCGCGCACGCACCGGCTGCCGTACTACATCGCGTCCGCCATCACGCTGGTCAGCGCCATCAACTACTTCACCCAGGCCTCGAACCTCGGCTGGACCGGCGTGCCCGTCAGGTACCTGCGCAGCGACCCCAAGGTGAGGGGTGCCGTCCGCCAGGTCTTCTACACCCGCTACATCGACTGGTGAGTCGCTCGTCCCGATCGATCGCGCGGGCTCGAACCGGCCCACGCTGACGCGCCTTGCCGTCGCCGCCAGGTTCATCACGGCTCCGTTGGCGTTGCTCCTGTTGCTCCTGACCGCCGCCGTGCCGTGGGCCATCATCCTCTTCACCATCTTCCTCGTCGAGGTCGTCGTCGTGTGCGGCCTCGTCGGCGCCCTCGTCCGCTCGAGCTACAAGTGGGGCTACTTCGCCTTCGGCCTCGCCGCCCTCCTGGCCGTGCTCTACCACGTCTTCGTCACCGGCCGCAAGCACACGCGCCCGCTCGGCGGCAACGTCGGCCGCACCTACACCCTGCCGGCCGCCATCCTGGGCCTCACCGCGCTGCTCTACCCGATCGCCTGGGGCCTCAGCGAGGGCGGCAACGTCATCTCGCCCGACTCCGAGGCCGTCTTCTACGGCGTGCTCGACCTCGTCTCGAAGCTCGGCTTCCTCGGCCTGCTCATCTTCGGTCTCCGCAAGCTCGAGCACGGCCGCACCAAGCTGCGCATCCGCGACTACGACGATCCCGCGTACGGTTCGCACTTCGCGTCGGGCGCCGCCGAGAAGCGTCACCACAACGGCGTCCACGAGCCGGCGGCGACGACGACGACGACGACGACGGCCGTCTGATCTTCCCCTCACCTTTCGCGCGTCGGCCCGCATGGAGAGACAAGAGAGCGGGAGGAAGCGGTAGCTCGGTCGCGGACATGCGTATCTGCTCGTACGCGACACCGACGTCTGCCACACCTGCCCATCTTTCATGCTTTCTTGCGCCAGCCATGGACCTGATTTTATGATTGCCCAATGCTCTTTGCGTGGATACCACACCGTCGTTGTAAGGGGCCTTTCCGTCGAGTAGTGCCTTTTTCTTCTTTTTTTCTTCTTCTCCCTCCCTATCTTCCCCCCTCCCGCCGGCTCTCGTTCATCGGACATGATCATCATAATAATACCCAAAACTGGCTTTGCTCGTCGCATTGGCGTTGTGGTCGGTCAGAGCTCGTCGTCGGAGTGCATCTGCGGTGAACCCGTAGCGAGTACTCCCGTAAATGCCGGTGCCGATGCCAGCTTCATCTTTACGGGAGTACGCTCGTTGTTTTCACCTGACCGCACCCATGTCCAAGCCAGCCGTGGCGGGGACTGTTTTCGATACTTCCCACCAGGAAGGGGAGTTTCTGATTCGGTCCTCAGCTCTTGCAGCTCTTGCTCGTTATCGTGCTAATATGCTGGTGAAACCTATCTGACGGCGCCTCTCATGGCCCTTTCCAACGACATGGTCGTGGGAGGTGGCTCCTGGAGCCAACTCCAAGGGGGGGAAGACTTGTGCTCCCCATTGTCATGTGTCATGTGACGCTCCGGCGGGACTCTGACCCTGCTGAGTAAGGGCTGCAGTACGTACCGGTCCGGTTTGCTCTTTGCAGTCTTCCCAAGTCCCGATCCGGCACGTGACTATCCTGCTTAGTCATCAAGAATGGCCAACTGCCCGGGTCATGTGACAACAGCCTGTTTGATATACTTGTTGGGATAATCAGTGTTGGTGACACTTCAGAATGACAAGGCACTTTGAAGACAATAGGATCTTGTATTCAATAGGATGTACTAAGACATTCATCTACAATGAAAAAATGAGAAAACCTTCCTTCCTCCCAATCTAGAGTTAGCGCCCTTCTGTAAGTCATGTGGTATGATGTTGCAGATCACCCAACTTCAACACCCCCTCTTGAGCTGCACCTCCACTTGATCCACTCAAGCTGCACCTCCACTTTGCAATTTAGCTTCCCCAAGGTGAGTGTGTGGGCCCACCATCCTTGTCCACTGCTGCTTCCATTAGCTGACATCTTGTCTACTGTGTCAGACCAAGTCTCTGCAGCTTCTCCTTCCATGCCTGAGTGCTGAGTGGCTTTGTGAGCTTGTCTGCAAGCAATTCTGCAGAAGGCATGTATTCAACCTGCACTTTATCTGAGGCAACCTGCTCACAAATATAGTGGTATTGGACATTGATGTGCTTGGTCTGTGCATGGAATTCCAGGTTCTTTGTCATCTGGATTGTTGATTGATTGTCCATGTCAATCCTTGTGGGTCCTGTCTGCTTTATCCCAAGCTCCACTAACTGTCATGATACCCAGGCTTCTTCTTGTGCTGCTGCTGTTGCGGCCATATACTCAGCCTCTGTACTTGATAGGACAACAACAGAGGTCTTTTTGCTTGCCCAGGTGATTGCACCTCTGTTCAGCAGGAAAACATATGCTGCAGTTGACTGTTAAGGCCTAGGCCGGAACAGCCTGGGTAAGCGAGGGAGGTGTGTTAGTCATACGGAACAACATCCGACCGACCCGGTGGACGAGCAGGAGCTAAGCAAGGAGCTTGACCGGTGGACGAGCAGGAGCTAAGCGAAGAGCTCGACCGGTGGACAAGCAGGAGCTAAGCGAGGAGCTCGACCACGCAAAAGGATGATACCCCTTGAGGAAGACCCCCCCCTCGGGCATCTGTATAAAGACCACCCCAATAGCCCAGAGGGATTAGCTCTCTAGGCTGAACACATCGTATAAGACTAATAGTACAGAGAGAGTTGCCTACCTGTCTATTTATCTATCAAGTCCCTGTCCAGAATCTGCCCTGCGAAGCAACAGACCGTACCGGTTTCTGTGTGAACCCGGCCCGGCCTTTAACAGTTTCAGCCTCTAACATACAGGACACTGACTTGATACGATGGTGGATCCACGAAGCCCTACCCCTTCTCAGGTAGCTCAAGCCCAGGCTGCTCAGGCAGCTCAGGCCCAGGCTGTCCAGGCGGCACCTATTGTCAACCTACCACCCAAACCCCTGAAGGTAGGAGTGCTGAAGAGGTACGATGGATCCAGGGGAGGACTGGAGTTGTTCTTCTCACAACTGGAGCTCTACTATAGGTTTAATACAGCCCAGTTCCCAACAGACCAGGAGAAGGTGCTGTTTGCAGCCTCCTACCTGGAAGGACTGGCCTTCGCTTGGTTCAATGTCTACTTGAGAGATTACCTCGACAATCAAGCAGACCCCAAGGAGCAAGAAGACAATACCCGACAGGTCATGGGGAGCTTGAAGACTTTTAAGACAGCCATGAGGAAGACATTCGGGATTCTTGATAAGGAAAGAGATGCGGAACAAAAGCTCCAAGCACTGCGGTAAACAGGATTGGCATCGGAATTTGTGGCAAAGTTCCAACAATTAGCAGTAAGGACCCAGTGGGGGGATAGCGCACTAACAGCACTATTCTACCAAGGCCTTAAGGAACAAGTCAAAGATGACATCACGTGAGGAGACTGACCCACTGAGCTCTACAAAATGATTGAGACTGCAGTCCGCATTGACGACTGACAGTTCAAGAGAAAGCTTGAGAAGCGAGGCAAGCAGACAAAACTATGGGCAAAGAAAAAGCCAACACCTGCCAAAGATAACTACAGCTTGGTACCCATGGAAATCAACGTGATAGAACCACAAAAAAAGGAGACACGGAAGTGTTACAACTGTCAGAAAGTGGGCCACCTTGCGGTGAACTGCAAGAGCAAGAAGAAGAACAAGAAGGGCAAAAGGAAGCAGTTGAACGCCACAAGTGCTTGGAAAGGTAAGAAGAGGGAGGAGCCCCAGAGAGCCCCCCAAGGCACACTGCTCCACAATCACCCTGAGGCGGCACTTCTCAGAGAGGAGGATGACCTCCGACAACACACCGAACAACTTGAGAACATGCTTCAGGAAACCTTGGATCACCTTAACAAAATCTAAAGAAAGGTTGATGGAATCCACTGGGAGGAAGACCTGATCTCCGAGTTCAACGCAACCAGTTATATAGAGGAATTGGTTGATGACAAGGAAGCCAAGCCACCACCAGTCCCCAACAATCCTGTCCTTCAACAACAGGACATGACCCTATCAGAAATAGGGGAGAAGCAAGTGTCACGATGGGTTGATGACACCCTCAGCATCACACAGGTCAGAGACATCACCACACAAGTGGACCTACACCAGGCTACAACAGCAGCCTGCGGACAGCCTTACTAGAAGGCGTGCGAAGACAACCACTGCAAGGAACACCTTCTAGAGAAAAGAAAGAAGATGTGGTTCCCAGGGTCTGAGGTGGAAGTGCAATGGAATATACACATCCAAAGGGTCAACCCTGAACAAGACGATTGTGACCAAGACCTGTGGGAACAATGCCTCACCACACAATGCAGATGACACGTGGCAGAGCGTCAGGCCCAGGGTCTAGGTAACTCAAAAAACTAGCAGCACTCTCCAAGACTGGGGTTGTGTTACGACCCAGGAGGAACACGGTCTTTATATACTCACAGAAAGCAGCAGACAGGATACTGGACAGAAGTACCAGACAGCGTGACACGGGAACCGGTCACGTGACCGGTGAGACAAACCAGGGGGTGCTCGCCGCAGCATGCATATGCACGAACAAGTGAGCAAAGTGAGCAGAGCTCACCCAGCTCGCCGCAGCGTGCATGAAAAGTGAGCAAAGTGAGCAGAGCTCACCCAGCTCGCCGCAGCGTGCATGAAAAGTGAGCAAAGTGAGCAGAGCTCACCCTGCTCGCCGCAGCGTGCATGAAAAGTGAGCAAAGTGAGCAGAGCTCACTCTGCTCACGAACTGGGCACTATATAGCCAGGCGATAGTTCCCCTATGGAACGATCGTCTTCAACTCATGTTGTGATCCAGACAACTAGATCTACTTCAATACAATCCTTTTGTACGAAGCCGTTGATCAGGTGTCACCACCACCACATTCCACCAAACCCCTTCGCGCTCCTTGACACTCCTCTCCTGCGAGAACCAACCCGCCTTCCGCCTCTCGCCCTAATCCTATACTCGGATAGGACGGTACGGTACGGACTGCAACACTTTGAAGACCCTCAAGGATGAGTACCTCAGGAGCAACCAACCCTAACTTCCCAGATGGAAAGATTAGCGTCGCCAAGCCAGACCTGTTCTACGGCGAAAGAAACAAGGTCGACGACTGGCTCATGCAACTCCAAGTCTACTTTCAATTCCAACCAGAGACAAAGCTGCCTAAGGAGAAGTGGCCCCTCTTCGCAACCACTTACATGAGAGGCAATGCTTATCGATGGATCAAGCCTTACGTCAACAAACATCTCTCAGGAAACGGAGACCACGACGGCACAACGGAATGGATGACGAAATGGACGCGATTCAAGGACAAGATCAAAAGGATCCTTGGACCATCTAACGAAGACAAAGTGGCTATACGAATGATCCAGCACATCAAACAACGACGCTCAGCCGCAGAGTACACCACGCAGTTCAAACAATACTCAGTACTGACTGACTGGGACGACGACGCCCTGATGGTCATGTACTGACGTGGACTCAAGGAAAACGTGAAGGATGAAATCACCTTTGACGGACGAGCAGTCAACACACTGGACAAACTCATCGCACAAGCAATCGACATCGATGACAAACTATTCGAGCGAGTGATGGAGAAACACCACGACAGAGGATACAGCCGCCCCGCATGGCATGTGAGCAACCACTACAAGCCGCCTAACAAGGCACTGCCACATGATCCATATGGCTATGCACCCATGGAACTGGATGCAGTCCACCACAAGGGAAGGTTCACGAAGGGAAGGAACAACAAAAAGGGGAAAGCACTGAAGTGCTATGCCTGTGGCAAGCTAGGCCACATGGCGAAAGACTGTCGTTCAAAGAACAAGGTGCACCGACAGCAACTTAATACGCTTGACAGAGACTGGAATGTCATCGAGCCAGAGGACCCACCAGGAGAGGCTCAGCTATCCCTCGAACAATGGGACGACTACGATCAGATATTGGAAGCAGCCCACCAACTGGCAACATCAGGAGGCAAGGACCTACCAGAACTAACAGGTCAGGACAAGGGACAGGAGCCCTTAACCACCTCTGATGGGGACTGAGACGAACCCGCGTCTATCAAAGAAGAAATACCACAAGGAAGCTATGCTTACAGCATGGACCCACGAAATCTACGGCACGGTGAACTACAGTGGAGGTTTTGCACGAGGCACTACTGCACCTACCACGAACAACTACGAAGGTACGGAGGACATTCACCCTACCACGCCACCTGCCACAAGCATTGGGTCAATTGCGAAAAGGATGCGTGTGAGATCCATCTTTGGGACAAACGCCAACACACCGCATTCCCCGGGCACACACATGATTGGCACGAATGCCTTATGTTCCTACAGCAAGGCAACAACTACAACTGCTACATCGACAATTGGCAGTACTGCCTCAAGCCTGGATGTGACAAGCATCAGCAAGACAAATTCATGAACGGATTCCTCAGAACTGATGGGAATGGCTGGACCCATTGCCCAGTCAGTGGTAAGACACTTCGATCGGGAAAAGACTGAACTCCCTTGTCAAGGGGTGACATCGGGAGCTCAACAACATGACCCCTAGCAACGCAAAGCACCTGCGATTGCCTGTGTCACTACACGCCAACACGCCAGTACGGACATACGCACTTGTTGACTCTGGAGCCAGTGGGAACTACATTTCAAGACAACTTTACGATACCCTCGGCACTGGAAGGAGACACAAGCAGCAGCCCTATCAGCTCGCGATGGCAAATGGACAGACAGAGCTAGTCTGCCATGAGACGCAGCCAATGGAAATGGTTACCGGACACCATGCTGAAAGGATCCACCTTGATATTGTTGAGTTGGCCACTCAGGATATCTATTTGGGGATGCCTTGGCTAAAGAAGCACAACCCAGTTGTTAACTGGAGAACAGGAGTACTCATGTTTAGGAACTGCACTAACAACGCAGCTCAGACCTGTTACCAGCCGCAGAAGGCGTGGACAGATGAGGGAAGGAGTCCTCAGTGGAACCTCACCGACAGAAAGGACAACTCTCAAGAGAAGAGGTCCACCTCGACAGGCACACCCCGGAACCAGGTGGCCAAACAGTCAGAGATGAAGAGAGAGGAAGTTGTTAACCCTCTGGAGATCCCTGAAGAGTACCGACCTGGGTATGATAACCTCTTTCAGGAAGAGACAACAACAGCAGCGTTGCCTAAGCACCAACCTTGGGATCATGAGATCAAGTTGCAACCAGGGACAGAGCCAGGATTTGGACCAATTTACCAGTTATCAGAGAAAGAGCTCCAAGTACTTTGCGAGTACCTGGAGGAAAACCTGAAAAAGGGTTTCATTCAAGAATCTCAATCACCAGCAGGATACCCGATACTATTTGCACCAAAGAAAGACGGAAGTCTTCGACTTTGTGTGGACTACAGGAAACTCAACAACATTACCATCAAGAACCGATATCCGTTGCCAAATGCGAACGAATTGCGAGACAGGATCAGCCAAGCTACAATCTTTACTAAGCTGGACTTGAAAGGAGCATACAACCTGATATGCATAAAAAAAGGAGAAGAATGGAAGACAGCCTTCAGAACCTGATACGGACACTACAAGTATCTGGTTATGCCATTCGGACTCACAAACGCACCAGCAACATGTCAAGCATTGATCAACAACGTCATCAGAGCACACCTGGACTAAACAGCTATCGCCTACCTGGACAACATTCTTGTCTACTCGAACACGCAACAGGAACATACCAAACATGTGAAGGATGTTCTACAATGCCTACAAGAGGCAGGGCTCAAGCTCAACCCAAAGAAATGCGAGTTCAACAAACCGGAAGTTGAATTCCTCGGATACATCATAGGGATCAAAGGGATCAAGATTGACCCTGAGAAAATCAAAGTGATTCAGCAATGGCCAACACCGACATCAGTTAAGGAAGTACAAGCCTTCCTGGGATTTGCCAACTTCAACTGACAGTTCATCAAGAACTACTCACAGATGGCAACTCTACTGACAGAACTCACGAAGAAGGACGTGGAGTACCGGTGGACGGAGAGACAACAAAAAGCATTCCAACAGCTCAAGGACGCTTGCGCCAAGGAACCAGTTCTCCTCAACTTCAAGACAGGCCAGCCGACACGAATCGAGACAGACGCTTCAGATCAAGCAGTGGGAGCATGTCTATGCCAACAGGCAGATGGCAAGTGGCACCCAGTTGCCTACTACTCACGAAAGATGACACAAGTGGAACAAAACTATGATATCCACGATAAAGAGCTACTGGCAGTCGTCAACGCACTCGAACACTGGAGAGTGTACGCGGAAAGCAGTTCCGAACTCACCATTCTCACAGACCACAAGAATCTGACAACGTTCACGACAACCAAGAAGCTGAACAGACGGCAAGTCAGATGGGCTGAACTCCTAGGGCAACACAAGTTCAAGATCTTGTACACCCCTGGACAAGACAATGGGAGAGCAGACGCACTAAGCCGACGAAAAGACCACATGGAAGATGATGAACACCAAGGAATGATCTTACAGCAGGACCAGCAAGGAAACCTGGTGCCCCAGCCACAGATCAACAAGCTCACGGCAGAAGACACTGAAGAACTAATAAGGAACTACCACGACAATCCAGCACATGGTCACCCAGGAATCTCCAAAACCACAGACCTTATCCAACGGGCAGGGAACAATGTCATTAACCTCCGACAACATGTCACAAACTACATCAGCAAGTGTCTACTATGCCAGAAAAACAAATATAGGAGACACAAGCCATACGGAGAAGGACACCTGAACACAATACCGAGAGGCCTGTGGGAAGACGTGTCAATGGACTTCATCACAAAGCTACCCAAGTCCAAAGACCCAGTCACAGGAATCACCTACGACTCGATTATGGTGATAGTGGACAGATTCACAAAATATCTAATAACAGTACCATTCAAGGAGACCCACACAGCAGAACAGTTGGGACACCTCTTACTGGACAGACTAGTCAGAGACCACGGAGTTCCAATCACGATCATTACAGACAGAGATAAACTCTTCACATCCAACTACTGGAAGACAATCAGTGCAGCCATGGGAACAAAACCTAAAATGTCTACGGCCTATCACCCACGAACTGACAGCCAGACGGAGCGAGCGAACCAAGTCCTGGAGACTTACCTATGGCATTACATCAACAAAACCCACAGCAATTGGGTACAGTTATTACCGGTGGCACAGCTGGCAATCAACCAGCACAGATCAGACTCAACAAAGGAATCGCCATTTTTTGCTAATTTTGGACAACATGCAAACATCAGGATGCCAAGCAGAGCTTCACCAAACACGGAGAAAGCACTCCAACACGACAAGCTCCTACGACAAACGCACATGATGATGAGGCACTACCTTCAAGAGACCTCAGAAAAAATGCAACGTCAGATGGACAAGAAATCAAAAATGGCACCTCAGCTAAAGAAGGGGGATAAAGTCTACCTCCTCACAAGAAATTGGAAAACGAAGAAACCAAGAACAAAGAAACTGGACTATGTTAAGGTCGGACCATTTTCAGTCGAAGAAAGAACCGGACCAGTCAACATCAGACTGCGACTACCAAGGGATGCCAGAGTCCACCCAAACTTTCATATATCAATGATTGAACCAGCCGACCAGAGCACACCCTTGCAGGAAACATTCCATTACCAACCTGAAGAAGAACAAGAGTTTGAGGTTGAACAGATCCTGGCTAGGAAAGGTCAGCAATACCTCGTCAAGTGGAAAGGATACCCAGACTCAGAAAATACCTGGGAACCACTCAAGAACCTCGCGAACTGCCAGCTTCTTCTGCGACAGTTTCAGCAGGAGCAGGACCGAACAGCTCAGCCTGCAGGAGGGACACGTCAATGACTGATCAAGTCAAATCCTCGCCATCCGACTCCATCTCTTTCACCAAGCACTGAAGCTTCTGCCTCGCACGGACCTCGGCGCCCTCCAACACCTTTCACTTCCGAGACAGACGAGCCTGCACTGTGGCAAGTTGTTCAAAGAGTGCATCACGTGTTGCCTCGTCAGCGGCAACATCCTCACGGAGGTTGTCCCGGGACATGTTCAAAGATTCCCAGGACACAGAGACACAAGACCTTCCGCGCTGAGTGCACACAGCACATTTCAACTTATCGTCTTCTCCCGGCATCTGGAAGCACGGACGACCACGGAGAACACAAAAGTCGCAGGGCGTACGCGAAACAAAACCCCGATCGCGGATTTGAGCAGCCAGCTGAGTTCGGCTAACAGTCGCACGTGACTTTGGAAGCATGACCAGATTTCATCAAGATGATGAAAGATGGAGAGGAGGATAGTGTTACGACCCAGGAGGAACACGGTCTTTATATACTCACAGAAAGCAGCAGACAGGATACTGGACAGAAGTACCAGACAGCGTGACACGGGAACCGGTCACGTGACCGGCAAGACAAACCAGGGGGTGCTCGCCGCAGCATGCATATGCACGAACAAGTGAGCAAAGTGAGCAGAGCTCACCCAGCTCGCCGCAGCGTGCATGAAAAGTGAGCAAAGTGAGCAGAGCTCACCCAGCTCGCCGCAGCGTGCATGAAAAGTGAGCAAAGTGAGCAGAGCTCACCCTGCTCGCCGCAGCGTGCATGAAAAGTGAGCAAAGTGAGCAGAGCTCACTTATCTCACCGAGTGAGCAAAGTGAGCAGAGCTCACTCTGCTCACGAACTGGGCACTATATAGCCAGGCGATAGTTCCCCTATGGAACGATTGTCTTCAACTCATGTTGTGATCCAGACAACTAGATCTACTTCAATACAATCCTTTTGTACGAAGCCGTTGATCAGGTGTCACCACCACCACGTTCCACCAAACCCCTTCACGCTCCTTGACACTCCTCTCCTGCGAGAACCAACCCGCCTTCCGCCTCTCGCCCTAATCCTATACTCGGATAGGACGGTACGGTACGGACCGCAACAGGTTGGAAGAGCAGGCAAGACAACACCCCGGGAGGAAGGAGTCAAGTGGAGCCTTGACGTGACAGCCTGCAGCCTGCACTTTCACATCAAGATCAGAGTCAATGGGTGGTTGGCCAAGGCCATGATCAACTCTGGTGTGACTGGCAACTTCATGTCAGAAAGTTTTGCCAGAAAGAACAAGGTTCCAGTCCAAAGTAAAAAAGACCTCTACCAGTTAACGGTAGTGGACAGAACACCACTCTCCAAAGACAAGGGATGAGTGATGAAGAAGACCAAGAGTCTGAGACTGAGTGTCCATGGCACAACAATCAGAACAGAGGAATTTGACTTAGTCTGAATACCACACAAAGTTATATTGGGACTTCTGTGGTTGGAGAAGCAAAACCCAAGGATTGACTGGAAAAGAAGGTAACTAGTCTTTCCCGACAAAACACTGGTCACGTCAGAACCAGGGGTGATGATTAAAGAAATCTCACTGACACAGTGGAAGAAATACCACCAGTGCGGGCAGGCCTGTGTGGCCTGGATGAAACCCCAAACCCAACAACTTTACACCACGCAAGACGCCGTGGGCAAGACTCAGGCACTGCAGTTGCCAAGTGAGTATAAAGAATACCAGGAGATGTTTGAAGAAACAGTGATCACAACACTACCGGAACATCAGGAGTGGGACCACAAGATTCTGCTGGAAGACAGAAAAAAACCCACACACAGCTCTATCTACACTCTGTCAGCAAAAGAGCTTGAGGCCCTGAGAGACTACCTGGACAAGAACCTAGCAAAAGAGTTTATAAGACCTTCAACATCACCAGCTGGATACCTGATATTGTTTGTGCCAAAGAAAGATGGCAAACTTTGACTGTGTGTTGATTATCGGCGGCTAAATGTGATCACAGTGAAAAATCACTACCCGCTGCCATTGATATCAGAAATCCAAGACCAGATCCAAGGAGCCAAATAGTTTACCAAGTTTGATATTCAAGGTACTTTCAACCTGGTTAGGATGAAAGACAGTGAAGAATAGAAGACAGCTTTTTGTACAAGGTACGGGTACTACAAGTATACTGTGATGCTATTCAGCCTTACGAATGCACCAGCAATATTCCAATCACTTATTAACACTGTCCTCTGACAATACCTGGATATATTTGTCACTGCCTACATTGATGACATCTTGATATACACCAATGGAACCTTGGAGGAGTATAAACAGCATGTCAAAAAGATCCTACATGTGCTCCAGAAAGCAGGCATAAGGTTACACCTTGATAAAAGTGTTTTCCACACAAAGGAAGTGGAATATTTGGGGTTGATCCTGACAACAGAAGGAATCTGAATAGACAACACAAAAACTATGGCAGTGCGAGACTGGCCAACACTCAAAAACCTCAGAGAAGTACAATCCTTTTTGGGATTTGCAAACTTCTACTGACGATTCATCAAGGACTACTCAAGAACAGCAGTAGCCTTGACAAAGTTAACCAGAAAGGAGGAACCTTTCAGGTGGGGGGAGAGCCAACAAGCGGCCTTCCAGGAGTTGAAGAATAAATTCATCTCCACACCTATTTTAGCATCATTTGATCCTGAGAAGAGGATTATTCTGGAGACTGATGCCTCAGACCAAGCATTGGGATCCTGCTTGTGCCAACCAGACACTGACAATCGCTTACACCCTGTCGTGTATTGATCAAGAAAGTTCTCTGGCCCAGAACTGAGGTATGATGTTCACGACAAAGAGCTGTTAGCAATTGTCAACGTATTCCAAGAATGGAGGCCTTACTTGGAAGGGGCAAAATACACAGTAGACATGTACTCAGACCACAAGAACTTAGCTTACTTCACAACAACAAAAAAGCTAAACTGACAACATGTTCGATGGGCAGAGTTGTTGGCATCATACAACTTTCAAATCCTCTACCGGAAGGGCACTGAAAATGCCCAAGCGGACGCACTCAGCAGACGACCAGACCTGATGGATAAGAAAACAACAGAGGAACACCCAATCCTAGTGACAAAAAGACAAACCTTAGTCTACGCCCAACCCCAACTGGCAACAACTGAAACAAAGAGTCCACTCCTTACCCTTGGCCACAAGACAGCAAACAAAAAGGAAATTGTGCCAGAAGAAGCACAAGAGGAGGTGATCTGAAAGCACCATGACAGGCCTTTGCACAGACACCCCAGACAAGATAAAACCTTGGAGAAAATCCAAAGAAACTACTGCTTCAACAGAATGAAGTGCAAGGTGACAGAGTTCGTTCGCAACTGCGAACAATGTGCGAAGAACAAACTATCAAGACATAAGCCCTATAGGCAGGCACAGTAAATAGACCTACCCGAGGCACCATGGGAAACCATCATGATGGATTTTGTGGTCAAGTTGCCAAAGTCAACAGACCCAGCAACAAAGGTGGTATACAACAGTATTCTGGTAGTTGTTGACAAACTCACCAAATACACCCACCTGGTTCTATAGAAGGAGTCAGGAACTGCGAGCGAACTTGCAAGTGTCCTACTCAGAGAGCTGGTAAGCCACCGAGGGCTACCAAAGACAATTATCTCAGATCAAGACAAACTCTTCACCTCGAAATTCTGGAACACGTGGACAAGGCAACTTGGCATTGACACAAGGATGTCAACAGCCTACCACCCACAAACTGACAGACAAACTGAGCAGACAAACCAGATGATGGAGCAGTACCTACGACATTACATCAACCACCAGCAGGATGACTGGGTGGAACTGCTACCAATAGCCCAGTTTGCGTACAACAACCAGCAACACAGTGTGACAGGGACAACACTATTCTTTGTTTGGCAGTCTTCCAATGCACATCTGTTGGATTTTGACAATAACAGCTGAGTCTTCCCACTGCATACACAATGTCTGGTCTTGTACTGACCATCAAGTGCATTAGTGACCCAATTGCCTCTTGATATCAAGTCTTGTCCACTTTTAATTCCACCAGTGAGTCTTTCACCTTCTTATACACCCTGTCTAACACCTTTATTGCTCCAGGTTCCATTGGTGTTGTGACTGGGTGGCAATCTGTCATGCCAAACCTCTCAAGAACCTTCCTGGTGTATCCAGGTTGTGACAAGGTGAGTTGTCTCTTCTTCCAGTCCCTTGTTACCTGCATGTTGAGGATTGTCTTTGCCTCACCAAGGTCTTTGATTCTGAACTCATTGGCTAACAGCTTCTTGACCCAGTTGATCTGCTCTATATGTGGACTGATAAATAGCAAGTCATCCACATAGATCAGTATTGTGAGTCCTTCCTTCATCCCCCCCTTTGTGAGAATACTGAAGTCTGTTGACAGCTGTCAGAAACCATGTTTCAATAGGAAACTGGTAAGTCTCCTATTCCAGAGCCAGGCTGACTGCTTCAGTCTGTACAGTCCTCTCAGCACTCTGCAGACCTTCCCTCTGGTCTCCACCCCTTCCAGTGGTTCCATGAAGATCTCCTTGTCAAGATCTGCAGCCAGGTAAGCACTCTCAACATCACCCTGGTGGATCTCAAGGTCCTCTGTTGTGGCAATTGCTAATAGCATCTGCAGGGAGTTGTACTTTGCAGTCAGGGCAAACATCTTGATGTAATCAATTCCTTTCTTTTGTGAGAAACTCCGTGCGACCAGTCTTGCTTTGAATTTGGTGACCTCCCCTTGCTGATTCTTCTTCAGGTCAAATACCCACCTGGAACTAACCAGGTTCTTTCCAGCAGGTAGGTCTTCAAGTCTCCATGTCTTGAAGCTTGCTAACTGACTCAATTCCTTCTCAGTAGCTTTCCTCCATTCATGTCTGAAAACCATGTTGTTCACCACTTCTTCATACAACCCTGGAATCATCAGTACAGGTGCCACAGCACCTTGCTCTTCTGTTGCAAAGGCACCTTCCTTTGCCTTCCCTGTTGCCTTGCAGATCTGCGTACTCCACCTTGCTGGCTCTGTTTCCTGTGCTCTTTCAGACCCTTCCTTCGTGGCCTTGCCTGTGGCCCTGTTCTCTTGTGGACTTCTTTCAGGTTCCACACAACCTCTTCCTTCTGACTTGTTCAACTCCTGAGCTCCTTCCTCAGGTGCTTCCACTGTTCCTTCAGCCACTCCTTGTCAGGGCTGCCAAGGTGAGTCTTCTGTCACCTTCTTGTTGTATCTTACTGACTCTTCATCACAGTCTTCTTCTGGCTTTTCCGGCTGACCAGGTACGCCTTGCACCTGTCTCTCTGTCCTGGTTTGCTCAGGCACTGAGGTGACCTGTGGCCACCCCCCCTCAATGCTGACCTTCTCCTTAGGTCGCACCTGCACTTGTTGTCTGATGATCTCCTCATTGTACTTGAACCCTTTGAGTTTGCTGGTGAGTGCTGCCCTCTTCATGACAGTCTTGCTTGCATGCCCTAGCCTCCAGTGCCAGGTCTTCTTCTTCGTGTCTGCATGTTGCGGTCTGTACCGTACTGTCCTATCCGAGTATAGGATTAGGGCGAGAGGTGGAAGGCGGGTTGGTTCTCGCAGGAGAGGAGTGTCAAGGAGTGCGAAGGGGTTTGGTGGAACGTGGTGGTGGTGACACCTGATCAATGGCTTCGTACAAAGGATTGTATTGAAGTAGATCTAGTTGTCTGGATCACAACATGAGTTGAAGACGATTGTTCCATAAGGGAACTATCGCCAGACTATATAGTGCTGGCCTGTCGAGACGATCAAGATTGTCTCGACAGTCTTGACGTCAAGACAGGTGAGATTGTCTTGATGCTTCATGCATCATGCGTCGAGACTGGTGAGATTGTCTCGATGCTTCATGCATCATGTGTCGAGACTGGTGAGATTGTCTTGATGCTTCATGCATCATGTGTCAAGACTCCCGTGTGTGTCTCGACAGTCACGTGACCCCTTGTTGGTTGGTCACTTGACTTCCATGGTGTCCTCTTGCCTGGCCCGCGGCCTGATTGCCTATAAATGAGTGGCTCCCATCTCTGGGTTGTAACACTACCCTCCTCTCCTTCATTCATCGTCCTGATGAATTCTTGAGTATGTCTGCAAAATCACATGCCTCTGCTTACCGAAACCAACTGGCAGCCCAGATCCGTGATCATAACTTCGTGTCACTTGCTCCGTGTGACTTCTGTGTTTTGAACCACAAGCCCTGCTTCCGAATGTCTGACAACAACGATAAGTTGAAGTGCGCTGAGTGCACTCATCAGAGAAAGTCCTGTGTGTCACTTTCTTGGGAGTCGCTGAACATGACTCGGGATAACCTTCGCGAGGATTTGGCTGTCGATGAGGCCAAGCGGGATGCTCTTGTCGAGCAGCTTGCCGAGCTGCAGGCTTGTGTGTCCCGAAAGCGAAAGGTTCTTGAGGGTGCTGAGGGTCGAGCAAAGAAGAAGCTCCAGTGCCTTGTTGCTGAAATGGAGGTGGATGGTGAAAACTTGTCGGCGACAGTCATTGATGCGTCCGCGCTGCAGGCCAAGCTGTTCAGTCCTGCTCCTGCCGGAACTGCTGCAGGAAGAGCTGGCAGTTCGCGAGGTTCCTGAGTGGCTCCCAGGTATTTTCTGAGTCTGGGTAGTCTTTCCACTTGACAAGGTATCGCTGACCTTTTCTCTTCAGGATCTGTTCGGCCTCGAATTCCTGTTCTTCCTCTGGTTGGTAATGAAATGTTTCCTGCAAGGGTGTGCTCTGGTCGGCTAATTCGATCATTGAGATGTGAAAGTTTGGGTGTACCCGAGCGTCTCTCGGTAGTCGCAGTCTGACGTTGACTGGTCCGGTTTTTTCTTCGACTGAAAATGGTCCGACCTTGACATAGTCCAGTTTCTTTGTTCTTGGTTTCTTCGTTTTCCAATTTCTTGTGAGGAGGTAGACTTTATCCCCCTTCTTTAGCTGAGGTGCCATTTTTGATTTCTTGTCCATTTGACGTTGCATTCTTTCTGAGGTCTCTTGAAGGTAGTGCCTCATCATCGTGTGCGTTTGTCGTAGGAGCTTGTCGTGTTGGAGTGCTTTCTCCGTGTTTGGTGAAGCTCTGCTTGGCATCCTGATGTTCGCATGTCATCCAAAATTGGCAAAAAATAGTGATTCCTTTGTTGAGTCTGATCTGTGCTGGTTGATTGCCAGCTGTGCCACCAGTAATAACTGTGCCCAATTGCTGTGGGTCTTGTTGATGTAATGCCGTAAGTAAGTCTCCAGGACTTGGTTCACTCGCTCCGTCTGGCTGTCGGTTCGTGGATGATAGGCCGTAGACATTTTGGGTTTTGTTCCCATGGCTGCACTGATTGTCTTCCAGTAGTTGGATGTGAAGAGTTTATCTCTGTCTGTAATGATTGTGATCGGAACTCCGTGGTCTCTGACCAATCTGTCCAGTAAGAGGTGTCCCAACTGTTCTGCTGTGTGGGTTTCCTTGAATGGTACCGCTATTAGATATTTTGTGAATCTGTCCACTATCACCATAATCAAGTTGTAGGTGATTCCTGTGACTGGGTCTTTGGACTTGGGTAGCTTTGTGATGAAGTCCATTGACACGTCTTCCCACAGGCCTTTCAGTATCGTGTTCGGGTGTCCTTCTCTGTATGGCTTATGTCTTCCATGTTTGTTTTTCTGGCATAGTAGACACTTGCTGATGTAGTTTGTGACATGTTGTCGGAGGTTAATGACATTGTTCCCTGCCCGTTAGATAAGGTCTGTGGTCTTGGAGATTCCTGGGTGACCGTGTGCTGGGTTATCATGGTAGTTCCTTATTAGTTCTTCAGTGTCTTCTGCCGTGAGCTTGTTGATCTGTGGTTGAGGCACCAGGTTTCCTTGCTAGTCCTGCTGTAAGATTGTTCCTTGGCGTTCATCATCTTCCATGTGGTCTTTTCGTTGGCTTAGTGCGTCTGCTCTCCCATTGTCTTGTCCAGGGGTGTACAAGATCTTGAACTTGTGTTGCCCTAGGAGTTCAGCCTATCTGACTTGCCGTCTGTTCAGCTTCTTGGTTGTCGTGAACGTTGTCAGATTCTTGTGGTCTGTGAGAATGGTGAGTTCAGAACTGCTTTCCGCGTACACTCTCCAGTGTTCGAGTGCGTTGACGACTGCCAGTAGCTCTTTATCGTGGATATCATAGTTTCGTTCCGCTTGTGTCATTTTTCGTGAGTAGTAGGCAACTGGGTGCCACTTGCTGTCTGCCTGTTGGCATAGACATGCTCCCACTGCCTGATCTGAAGCGTCTGTCTTGATTCGCGTCGGTTGGCCTGTCTTGAAGTTGAGGAGAACTGGTTCCTTGGCGCAAGCGTCCTTGAGCTGTTGGAATGCTTTTTGTTGTCTCTCTGTCCACCAGTACTCCACGTCCTTCTTCGTGAGTTCTGTCAGTGGTGTTGCCATCTGTGAGTAGTTCTTGATGAACTGTCGGTTGAAGTTGGCAAATCCTAGGAAGGCTTGTACTTCCTTAACTGATGTTGGTGTTGGCCATTGCTGAATCGCTTTGATTTTCTCAGGGTCAATCTTGATCCCTTTAATCCCTATGATGTATCCGAGGAATTCAACTTCTGGTTTGTTGAACTCGCATTTCTTCGGGTTGAGCTTGAGCCCTGCCTCTTGTAGGCATCGTAGAACATCCTTCACATGTTTGGTATGTTCTTGTTGCGTGTTCGAGTAGACAAGAATGTCGTCCAGGTAGGCGATAGCTGTTTGGTCCAGGTGTGCTCTGATGATGTTGTTGATCAATGCTTGACATGTTGCTGGTGTGTTTGTGAGTCCGAATGGCATAACCAGATACTTGTAGTGTCTGTATCAGGTTCTGAAGGCTGTCTTCCATTCTTCTCCTTTTTTCATGCGTATCAGGTTGTATGCTCCTTTCAAGTCTAGCTTGGTAAAGATTGTAGCTTGGCTGATCCTGTCTCGCAATTTGTTCGCATTTGGCAGCGGATATCAATTCTTGATGGTAATGTCGTTGAGTTTCCTGTAATCCACACAAAGTCGAAGACTTCCATCTTTCTTTGGTGCAAATAGTATCGGGTATCCTGCTGGCGATTGAGATTCTTGAATGAAACTCTTTTTCAGGTTTTCCTCCAGGTACTCGCGAAGTACTTGGAGCTCTTTCTCTGATAACTGGTAAATTGGTCCAAATCCTGGCTCTGTCCCTGGTTGCAACTTGATCTCATGATCCCAAGGTTGGTGCTTAGGCAACACTGCTGTTGTTGTCTCTTCCTGAAAGAGGTTATCATACCCAGGTCGGTACTCTTCAGGGATCTCCAGAGGGTTAACAACTTCCTCTCTCTTCATCTCTGACTGTTTGGCCACCTGGTTCTGAGGTGTGCCTGTCGAGGCAGACCTCTTCTCTTGAGAGTTGTCCTTTCTGTCGGTGAGGTTCCACTGAGGACTCCTTCCCTCATCTGTCCACGCCTTCTGCGGCTGGTAACAGGTCCGAGCTGCGTTGTTAGTGCAGTTCCTAAACGTGAGTACTCCTGTCTTCCAGTTAACAACTGGGTTGTGCTTCTTTAGCCAAGGCATCCCCAAATAGATATCCTGAGTGGCCAACTCGACAATATCAAGGTGGATTCTTTCAGCATAGTGTCTGGTAACCATTTCCATTGGCTGCGTCTCATGGCAGACTAGCTCTGTCTGTCCATTTGCCATCGCGAGCTGATAGGGCTGCTGCTTGCGTCTCCTTCCAGTGCCGAGGGTGTCGTAAAGTTGTCTTGAAATGTAGTTTCCACTGGCTCCAGAGTCAACAAGTGCGTATGTCCGTACTGGCGTGTTGGCGTGTAGTGACACAGGCAATCGCAGGTGCTTTGCGTTGCTAGGGGTCATGTTGTTGAGCTCCCGATGTCGCCCCTTGACAAGGGAGTTCAGTCTTTTCCTGATTGAAGTGTCTTTCCACTGACTGGGCAATGGGTCCAGCCATTCCCATCAGTCCTGAGGAATCTGTTCATGAATTTGTCTTGCTGATGCTTGTCACATCCAGGCTTGAGGCAGTACTGCCAATTGTTGACGTAGCAGTTGTGGTTGTCACCTTGCTGTAGGAACATGAGGTGTTCGTGCCAATCATGTGTGTGCCCGGGGAATGCAGTGTGTTGGCGTTTGTCCCAAAGGTGGATCTCACACGCATCCTTCTCGCAATTGACCCAATGTTTGTGGCAGGTGGCGTGGTAGGGTGAATGTCCTCCGTACCTTCGTAGTTGTTCGTGGTAGGTGCAGTAGTGCTTCGTGCAAAACCTCCACTGTAGTTCGCCGTGCTGTAGATTTCGTGAGTCCATGCTGTAAGCATAGCTTCCTTGTGGTATTTCTTCTTTGATAGACGCGGGTTCGTCTCAGTCCCCATCAGAGGTGGTTAAGGGCTCCTGTCCCTTGTCCTGACCTGTTAGTTCTGGTAGGTCCTTGCCTTCTGATGTTGCCAGTTGGTGGGCTGCTTCCAATGTCTGATCGTAGTTGTCCCATTGTTCGAGGGATAGCTGAGCCTCTCCTGGTGGGTCCTCTGGCTTGATGACATTCCAGTCTCCGTCGAGCGTATTAAGTTGCTGTCGGTGCACCTTGTTCTTTGAACGACAGTCTTTCGCCATGTGGCCTAGCTTGCCACAGGCATAGCACTTCAGTGCTTTCCTCTTTTTGTTGTTCCTTCCCTTCGTGAACCTTCCCTTGTGGTGGACTGCATCCAGTTCCATGGGTGCATAGCCATATAGATCATGTGGCGGTGCCTTGTTAGGCGGCTTGTAGTGGTTGCTCACATGCCATGCGGGGCGGCTGTATCCTCCGTCGTGGCGTTTCTCCATCGCTCGCTCGAATAGTTTGTCATCAATGTCGATTGCTTGTGCGATGAGTTCGTCCAGTGTGTCGACTGCTTGTCCGTCGAAGGTGATTTCATCCTTCATGTTTTCCTTGAGTCCACGTCAGTACATGACCATCAGGGTGTCATCGTCCCAGTCAGTCAGTACTGAGTATTGTTTGAACTGCGTGGTGTACTCTGCGGCTGAGCGTCGTTGTTTGATGTGCTGGATCATTCGTATAGCCACTTTGTCTTTGTTAGATGGTCCAAGGATCCTTTTGATCTCGTCCTTGAATCACGTCCATTTCGTCATCCATTCTGTTGTGCTGTCGTGGTCTCTGTTTCCTGAGAGATGTTTGTTGACGTAGGGCTTGATCCATTGATAAGCATTGCCTCTCATATAAGTGGTTGCAAAGAGGGGCCACTTTTCCTTAGGCAGCTTTGTCTCTGGTTGGAATTGAAAGTAGACTTGGAGTTGCATGAGCCAGTCGTCAACCTTGTTTCTTTCGCCGTAGAACAGGTCTGGCTTGGCGACGCTAATCTTTCCATCTGGGAAGTTGGGGTTGGTTACTCCTAAGGTACTCATCCTTGAGGGTCTTCAAAGTGTTGCGGTCCGTACCGTACTGTCCTATCCGAGTATAGGATTAGGGCGAGAGGCGGAAGGCGGGTTGGTTCTCGCAGGAGAGGAGTGTCAAGGAGCGCGAAGGGGTTTGGTGGAACGTGGTGGTGGTGACACCTGATCAATGGCTTCGTACAAAGGATTATATTGAAGTAGATCTAGTTGTCTGGATCACAACATGAGTTGAAGACGATCGTTCCATAAGGGAACTATCGCCGGACTATATAGTGCTGGCCTGTCGAGATGATCGAGATTGTCTCGACAGTCTCGACGTCGAGACGGGTGAGATTGTCTCGATGCTTCATGCATCATGCGTCGAGACTGGTGAGATTGTCTCGATGCTTCATGCATCATGCGTCGAGACTGGTGAGATTGTCTCGATGCTTCATGCATCATGCGTCGAGACTCCCGTGTGTGTCTCGACAGTCACGTGACCCCTTGTTGGTTGGTCACTTGACTTCCATGGTGTCCTCTTGCCTGGCCCGCGGCCTGATTGCCTATAAATGAGTGGCTCCCATCCCTGGGTCGTAACACTGCAGGACTCTCCTGTCCTGGCCTGCTGGTCAGGCTCTTCTGCCCTGTCACAAGGACTACCTCACTATTTGCCTTCAAGTGGTACATGCCCTTTTCTCTTCTGGCTGTTACCCTTCTTCTGCTATTCTTTATTATGGCCATCTCCCCATTCTTTGTTGTTGTCTTGAACCCCTTCTTGTCCAGATCTGAAACTGACATCAAGTTGGCAGTCAATCCAGGTACGTACAGCACTCCTGTGGCTGTCACAACACCGCTCTGCTGGTTGAACCGGGTCTGTATAGTTCCTACACCTTTGATCGCAAGCCTGTCTCTGTTGGCTACTGACAGGTGGCCTCCCATAGGTTTCAACTCAACGAATAGTCCAAGATCCCAGCTCATGTGTCGGGTCACACTGCTGTCAACAATCTAATCACTCGTCCGCAGTTCCCCAATCACCAGATCTGGTACAAGGCAAGTGAGGTAGGTCTTCTCTCCTTCCTCATCCTCCTGGTATGTTGCCACTCTTGCCTTCTCCCCTCTCTTCCTGGGTTTCACCAGGGGTTCATCCTCCAATGGGGTTCTGTCTGCTGACCATGTCACAAAACATTCAGACTTCCTGTGCCCTGTCTGGTCACACCAGGAGCACTTCATGTCCTTTCTGTCTTGTCAGCCCTTGCTCTGTCCTTTGCCCTTGTCATCTTTACGGACAGTCAGTGCCTGCTCCACTTCTCCCTTGATGATCCGTGCCTCTTCTCCTGCTAACTTCTGCAGGACCTTGTCCAGTTTGTCGATCTGATCTGTTGTTATGAGAATCTTCTTCATGGTGTCGTATTCTGGCGTCAACAACTCTAGGAGCAGGATCACTAATGTCTTTTCCGGCAGTTTCAGTGTCGAGTCGTAGCTCTCTATTTCAGCATTGAGCACACAGATCCTCGACCCTCTCTTCGATCATTCAGCCAAGGTCCTTCGAAAACAGCTGTACCATCACGTTGTGCAGCTTCTCGTTGTTCGGCTGTTCAGGGATCCCTTTCAGGGTCTTCCAGATGTGGTAGGGGTGCTCGATCCATCTGACGTGCTTTTGCTGCTCTTCACTAATTGACGACAGTATGATGTCTGCTGCCTTTCCTTCTTCTGCCTTGCTATCCTACCACTCCTTTGTGGCCTCGATCCGTTGACCTTTGGATCCTGTTGCTGACGTTTGGGCAGGCTTCATCTCTGACTCTTCTGGCTCTACAAGGACGGTGTGCCAGACTCTTGCGGCCAATAGCCGCATCCTGATAACTTGTGCCCAGTCTTCATAGTTCTCTGGGCCCCGGAGCAGGACCTTCCTGCCCCGTTCCTTCTTGTCTTCCATCCTATTGGCTTGCCTTCTGCTAACGTCGTGGCTAGCCCTTCCTTACGGCCTTTTCCTCTAGGCCCTTCTTTGCAGCCTTTTCCTCTAGGCTCTTCTTCTCCTCTTCTTCTTCGACTTCTTCACAGTTGATTCAACCTCGTCAGCGGGATTCCCGGGCTCATAACCTGTTGGGATAATCGGTGTCGGTGACACTTCAGAATGACGAGGCACTTCGAAGACAATAGGATCTTGTATTCAATAGGATGTACTAAGACATTCGTCTACAATGAAAAATGAGAAAACCTTCCTTCCTCCCAATCTAGGGTTAGCGCCCTTCTGTAAGTCACGTGGTATGACGTTGCAGATCGCCCAACTTCAACAATACTCGTAAGCTGGGTCTGGTCCCATCTTCCAGCGACATATCCTGCCAGTGCATGCCAGTGCCTGCCACGCCTACCTACATGCAACGCCCGATCAGTGACCTACAGTGGCCTCTATCGTACTGCTAGGGAACAGGCGTCTTTGCCACTAGATTCGCGGCTTCCGGACCTCGGCGGCCTTCACCTAAACCACCGTACCCCTACGGCATTGGTTTGGACGGGCCAAATCGGCGTGAGACCATGCTCCCCTCCCCCCAGAAAGGTCCATCGACACGCCCTCGATCTCCCTTCCGCTGTAATATATGTAACATATATTTATGAATACATTCAAGAACCGACAATCACTCGCTCGTGTCTGTCGTTGTTCATCTTCCGCTTTGTCTCGTATCTTCTTCGTCCCAAGGAGAAAGGGCCGTGTCAAACATGCCATCGGAGTAGGAGAATCACAGCTCGAGCCTCCGTTCCAGCTCTGTCCCTCCCCTCCGCCGACTCAGCAGGCCTCCACGATCGCTGCACGCACGACTCAGCGACGGCGTGGCACTGGACCTTTCCGGACGCCCACAGAATCGCAGCCTCACTCGAGCAAGATCACGGCGTCCCTCTGGCCGTCTGTATAAATTTCCCCCCTCGGCCGTCTTTCTCTTCCTCCTCTTCTTCTCCCTTTTTCTTCCCACCCTCCTTTTGACCACTGCCTCCAGGAATCAGTCCCAAGCCGATCTCGCAGCTTTGCGGCTGTGTATGAGTAGTACTTCGACCTCATCCATCTCTTCCTCTCCATACCGTTCTCTTATCATTTTCTAGGACTGTTACACTTTCTTCGGTCACCATTCGACCTTTGACCGTCGTCACCGTCGAACCCTCCTTCATCGACTGCCCTGACGGTCAGTATCCGTGTCCGCTGGCGAGCCTTGCATCGCTCCGAGGACATCTCCCATCTCCACTGACCACGGTAAGTCGTTGGTTGCCATGTTTTCGTCGGCTTTTGCTAGTATTGTGGAATTCGCTTTGTTGGTTGTCCCTGCATTTTCACCGTGTGCCCAATGCCCATCACGGTCGATCACCACTGTGCTCGACAGTTGAGCGTGCATAGGCTGCTGTGTTCCCCATTGCTTCTGGGCATACGTGCAGCTTGACGGCGGAGGCTGTTCTCTTCCGAGCATCTGTGACGGGCAAAGGATTGTTGGTGCTGTTACATTGAGCCGGGTATGAGAGCAAGCTCGAGCTTGTCCTGTTTCTCCCCTGATCCCGCAGTTTTCTGCGGCAGCCATCCCTGGTTGCAGTGACGGCAGCCCCTCGATCCACCACAAGCTGGATGATCTTCTTCCTCCTCCTCCTGGATCATGGCTCTTCTTACCAAGGCTGAAGCTGCCGCACCGGATCCTGCCATCTGGGTCGTTGCTGACTGCTCCTCAGCACCTTTCTGCTTCGTCATCCGCCGAAAATGTCCGACGTAAAGCCGACGTTCGATATGTCTAGCATGGGCGCTGCCTTGGCAGACATCACCAATGGCAAGCCCGGGTCGAAACCCGACGGTAAGGACAAAGATGGCGGTGCCTCGAAGGACGCCGAGCAATGGGTCCCTCGCGAGGCCTACGACTACAGGCTCTACAACGCCCAGACCAGGGAGGAGCGCGAACAGCTCGCAGCCAACAACCAAGTGGAGCTCCCCGACTGGGCCGCCAACGCCCAGAAGTACGAGTGGTCGGACGACTACGGCGACATCGGGCCTGAGCATCTCGACCTCGAGAAGCAGCTCTTCGGTGGTGATTTCCTCGTCCGCCGAGGCCAAGAGCTTGAGAAGTGTGTCCCCCTTTACGGTACACGCCGTCTCGAACCTCGGTTGTCGAGCTGACCTCGTCGCCCTTGCCAGGCTCACGGGCATCCGTGTCGCTCAGGAGAGCAAGACCCGTATCTCGCCGATCATGAAGGTGCGTCTCCCGCCTGACGACGTCGTGGTTGCTGCTTCTCCCGGTCCTCACTCTGGCCCGGCCCTATTTTGCTGACCTCGATCCGTCCCTCCGATGTAGTTTGAGGACGCCGGGCTGCACCCGATCATGTTGAAGAACGTCAAACTGTGCGGCTACGAGGTGTGCACGCCCATCCAGGCGTACTGCATCCCCGCCATCATTCAGGGGCACGACGTTTTCGCCTCGGCTCAGACCGGTACTCATCCCCAGAAGTCCTCTCCCCGACGCTCCGGGAGAAGCTGACGATGCATCCGTAGGCTCGGGCAAGACGGCCGCCTTCCTGATCCCGATGCTGTCCAAGCTCATGGGCAAGGCCAAGATCATGGCCGCTCCGCGTCCGAATCCGGCGACCTTCGATCCCGCGACCGACAGCGTTCGCGCCGAGCCCCTGGTCGTCATCGTGTCTCCAACGCGCGAGCTCGCCACCCAGATCTTCGACGAGGCTCGTCGCTTCTGCTACCGCTCGATGCTGCGTCCGTCGGTGATCTACGGCGGGGCCCCGCTCCGCGAGCAGGTTGCCGACCTTCGACGTGGCTGCGACGTGCTGATCGGGACGCCCGGTCGTCTCTGCGACCTGATGGACCGTGCCCATGTCCTCAGCCTGAGGCGCGTCAGGTGAGACGCGGGCGCCGACATCGGCCTCGGCTTGCGTGGCCATGGCTGACGCCGGTCTAGGTATACCGTCGTCGACGAAGCCGATGAGATGCTGGATTTGGACTGGGAAGAGCAGCTGAGACGGATCCTGCACGGTGGCGGTATGACCTGTCCCCATCCGCCCGTTGGCCCGACCGCGACGAGGGCAAGCTGACCGTCCCCCTTCGGTGCAGACAACAATCCGGACGACGACCATCAGTATCTCATGTTCTCGGCCACCTTCCCGAAGAGGGCGCGCGAGCTCGCTCGCCACTTCTTGGCCGTCGATCACGTGCAGGTTCGAGTCGGTCGTCCGGGCAGCACGCACGTCAACATCCGCCAGCAGGTACGTTGGACGGACAACCTGCCCTGACCTTGTCTCGGCGTCGCCGCGAGTCGACGTTGACGCAGCTGCTGACGGAGGGGACGGCAAAGATCGTCTGGGTCGAGGAGGACCAGAAGAAGCGAGCCCTCTACGATCTGCTGCTCGCCCTCCCTCCGGCCCGTACCATCATCTTCGTCAACTCGAAGAGGACGGCCGATCTCATCGACGACTACCTCTTCAATCTGGATCTCCCAAGCACCTCGATCCACGCGGACCGGACGCAGCGCGAGCGCGAGGATGCCCTGTGAGCGGAAGCCCCTCGATCCCCGTTCGACGGGCTTGCTGACCCGCGTCGAACAGTCGCGCCTTCCGCAAGGGCCGTGCTCCGATCTTGGTGGCCACCGGCGTCTCGGCACGTGGCTTGGACATTCGCGACGTCATGCACATCGTCAACTACGACCTGCCGTTGACGACCCACGGCGGCATCGACGAATACGTCCATCGCATCGGTATCTCCCGGACCCGTTCTAGCTCCTCGCTGCGGACACGTTGAGGACGCGTCGCTGACGATTGCCCGTCTCGCCAGGTCGCACGGCTCGCATCGGGAACGTAGGTCTCGCGACGTCGTTCTACAACGATCGGAACGAGGACATTGCCGAGGTGCTCGTCAAGACGCTGCTCGAGGCCGACCAGCAGGTGCCCGACTTCCTCTCGCAATACGTCGAGGCCGCTCGCGCCACCCCTGACGGCAAGATCGACTTTGACGACTCGAGCAGCTCGAGCGATGCCTCGGAAAGCGGAAAGCCGGCCGTCGGCGAGGCAGGCGACAAGGAGCAGGCCCGCGCCGACGACGACGTGTTCGGCGACACCAAGCCCGACGGCGACCATGTCTCGGTCGAGCCCGAGCCCAAGGCCGAGGAGGTCAAGACGGCGCACGGCTTGGATCCGGTTTCCGCTGCCGCCCTGGGCCTGACCCCGGTTGCCGCCGCGGCTGCTGCGGCCCCAGCTCCTACTCGAGCTCCGCCTCCAACTCCGGCTCCGCCGGCGCCGATTCCAGCTCCGGCTGCGGCTCCGGCCGCGCCCTCGATCCTCGGGGCGAACGGCGGCGAGACCAAACCCGCCAAAGCACCCCCACCAGCCGAGATTGCCTGGTGATGATGCGCCGAGGACGTCGGACGCCCCTCTCCTCGGTCCGACCTCGGATGCGGCCTGGCTTGAAGCTTCGCGTGGCCTTTTCCTCTGTCAGTATCGAAGTTGCCTTTCGACCACGTGGCAGTTTCCTCTTCTTCCTAGGTCGTCTGGAGTGAAACCGGAGACATGTACGTCGTGGGGAATCTTCTTTCGGATCTGGACACGGGGGAAGAGGATGTCGAGAAGCGCCGGAAACGGGCCATGCGGGGTCTCGTCGTCGGGAGGCTTTTGCGTCTGTGCATCGGCGGAGAATCTTCATCTGCTCTCTTCGTGACTCTAGGCCAGTAGGTAGCACACAATCTACGGCCCCACCACCGGGACTGCTTGTCCAAAAGCGGAAATGTCTCGATATCAGCAGACGATGCTCCGTGATGCCGTACGATGCAGGTCGTCCTCGCCGCGAGCTGGGATGTACCCCGTACCGTATCCTCGTCCCAGGCCCTTGGCAATCTATCCGTACTTGAGCCTACCCCGAGAGAACGACCGTACATACACACGGGCGTATCGGAGATGGAGGATGGAAGATCTATACTCGGTAGATACAGCTCTGTAACGAGTGTCGCGTGAACTAATCTATTCTTCTCAAGCTAGCTAGCTACCTTGACTTGGACCTGATCGACTTGATGCTTTCTCTGTCTGGGCTGGACTATCTTGATCGCGGCAAGATACAACACCGAAGCTCTATGACCATCGCTACAGCTACAGAGCCACATTGATTTTCGTACGGCCACAAGAGCACGGCCATCTTGGCGGTTGAATGGTGGTGATGCCCTGTACCCTGTGCACTTCTTGTTCAGGTTGTTGGACTCCTGAATTACAGTGATTAGAGCTACAGTACAGTACTTCTTCTTGATTATCACTTCTTGGAGTCGAGCGTTGCTCTTGTTCTGCATCCTGTGCTATACCAGTACCCGGTACTGGTGATCAGCATCATGGGCTGCTACCGACAGGGCTTGCGCCTGACCAAATGTATCCACATACGTCCGTGGCTTTTCTGTTCCATCTCTCCTCAAGTTCGGACGTCTGCATGCTGGAAATTACGGACGCTGTTCCTTCCTCAAGCCGGATAGACCGCGGACACGCTCGTATCGGTGGATGCAGCAGCAGCATCTCACTAGCATCTTCATCTCACGTCACCTTTTTCCCATCTTGCATCATGCTAGATGCACTGTTTCTTTTCTCCCTCCCGCCCTCGTCGAGGTTGCAGTGGCGGCAAAGGCGGCTGTGTTCTTCACATCGCCTTCTGTCCGCGGCAGTAGCTTCATACGGAGGGACGGAGGTATTGGATGCAGGGATGGTGCATCTCCAAGGAGCTGCATCAGTGCTCGCAAGCACCTGGGTCACGAGTGTTCGAGCCACACGCACGAACTTGTCGGGCCGACAAACAGAGTCGGCTCTTCTCAGATGATCTGCAAACGCAGGACTCGTACAGCAAGGTTACCCCTATCAAGGAGAAGCTTGGCCGCGTTGGACTAGCACGACAAGGGTCGGACAAGCATACTGCAGCTGCAGGACATGCAGAAGATCCGGTCGAAAGTTCCGGGTATCAAATACGACGTCGCTGGGGCTTCTCAGCCGGATTCTGCGGCTCGCGCAGCCATCGTCGAGTACTCGGAGGACGGCCAATATGACGGAGCACATCCTCGCCCACGAAAACGCAGACAGGTTAGGTCCCCAGGGTCCCAACAGGGTTTAGCTGCCGTGGTGCCGTCTGAGATGTCGCCGTCTGTGCTAGACCGAGAGCAGCAAGGCCGGATGCGAGGAAGGCCGTCTGGCGGATACGTATCAACACCTGCCAACGCATCCGCTAACCAACCAGCAAAAGCATCGAGAACGGAGAGAAAGGCGGCGGGGAGTATCACCATCGATAGAGCTGCCTCAACTTACAGAGCTGGGGAGCCTGTGCGAACGGGGTCGGTACCTCCGTACAAGCTCAATGCAGCTGTAGACGAGCGAATACTGCAACTGATCTTTTCGGCTTCACCGTTCGTCGCTGCTGTTCCACCACTCCTACGAAGTACTTCTCTCCCGTCTTTCTTCTCCTTCGCTCCTCGGCCCGTCGACAACAGACCGGCGTCGATATGTACGTCGACCAGCGGACGACCGACCACGAGGTTGGCGCATCGATCGACACCGGTCGCACCCTACGTAGCCGCGGCCGGTGACGACGACCGAGCCCCGAACGGCGCCCTTGCCTCCCGCGACACCTAGCGGTCAAGGACGACACCCACCGACGAGACCCACGATCATCATCCTGGCCAACGTCACTCGGCGTCCATCTCAGCCCAGTCCAGCACGGTCCAGCACAGGCAAAGGCATCCTGGAAAAAAAAAGTACGTAGAAAAGAAGGACTTTGAATCCGCTGGATATGCAGCGACACCGCGGTCTGTCACGCTGGTGCATCGACATTCACCACCCTCGAGCCTTGCTCGGTCAGCAACGGCGCTGCCGACGACAGCGTTACTGCACGCGATTACGTCGTCGTTGTTGCTAGGGACTTTCTCTCGCTGGCGTTGGGGGGAAGCCGTCACTGGCGACACCGCAGCGACCCGATTCATGATAGCAGGCCACGACGACGACGACGACGACGACGACAGCAACGACGGCCAAACCATCTCCGTAGAACTTCTACATCCATTCTCTTCCATCTACCGCACATCCCGGGCCGTGGAAGGGCGTCAGCACCTCGATTGGGCCGTCTTGACGAGGTTGGTCGTTGTCTCGTGTCGTCCACTCCCAACCTCCCAACTTTTTTTTTTTTTCCTTCGGTGGGGCTTTTCGGCCGTCACCACCGTCGCCGCTGCCGCCGCCGCCAGCCATCACCTTATTGTCAACCCCAGCACCGACAAAACATCTGGCCATGGCCTCTAGCTTGTTCTCTACCTCTCAAGCGAACGTGACATTACCAAACTCCATTGTCTTCGCTGATTGTAGCTGTGGAAGCTCGCTTGCAGGAACCACTTCCCAGCGTCCGCCAGCTCGGGTTCCACCGTCGCTCGACCGAGCCCCGTTTCTCGCATCACGACATCGCGCTCGACCCGTACCGACGACCGTACATTCCAGGCTTGAGCCGAGCTTCCACATCGACGTCGAGCCTCCTCACGGGCAGCCGACGCCTTGTCGGCCCGCCGAGGCCAGCATCCCGTTTCGGGCGCGCTGACGAGCCACCCCCCTTCTCACTTTCATGAGCCCGACGACCGTCACGAATCTCTAGGCGCTACAACCGTTCGGCGCCGCCAGCAGCAGCAGCAGCAACAACAGCAACAGCAACAGCAACAGCAACAGCAACAGCGGCGGCAGCAGCACGAGCGGCCCTCCTCTCCCGTCCCCCCAGCTTCGGGCCCACAGTCGAGCTCGTCCGGTGGCCCGTCGCATCTGCGGCGCACGCCCCGGCTGGACGAGCCTCGTCCCGGTCGACCGAGGTCAGCGTCCGCCGATCCAGCGCGGCGACACCGGAGTCAGGCGCTCCCTCCGCAGCGGGCGCCAGATTCCACGCCCCGCATCCGCACTCCGCCGCCGCCGCCGCCGCCGCCGCCGCTCGACCCGTCCCTGAGCTCGACGACCTCGGCCTCCCACCGTCCAAGCCGCGGCTTCGACCCATCGGATCCGCTCCGGCCGCGGCGAGCTCGCATCTCGAGCCGCACCGCGTCCGCCGTCCTCTACGCCCTCGAGGAGGCCATCCGCACACCCTTCCCCTTCACGCCCGACTTGGAGGAGGAGAACGCGTCCATGTCCGAGCTGGCCGTGGGTGGCATGAGCAACGGCGGCGGCTACAACGGCCGCGCCACCACCTCCAATGGCAGCTCCCGCCCAACAGGCCCCGTTCCCGTTCCCGTTCCCGCTCCCGCGTCGTCGCCGTCGACGGTGCGAGGACCGCGCGAGGTGATGCGCGATCGAGAACTGCGCGAGGCGAGGAAGAAGGCCGAACGGGATCGCGAGGCCCGCGAACGACAGGAGCAGGAGGCCATGCAGCGGGGCCACGCCGATCGACGAAGAGACGTCGAGAGGGGGACCGTCGCCGGCGCCGGCGTCGGTGCCGGTGTTGATGTCGCTGGTGCTGGTGCTGGTGCTGGCGGCGTCCATGCCGCGGCCGGGACCGTCCCGGTCGGTGGTCCGGAGCCCACGACGTACCGTCGACCGACCGCCGCCTGGCCCGCCGACGGCACTTTGCACAAACCGGAGCCCTCGCGCCGAACTTTGACCGGCGGTCAACGGGCGATGCCGCCAGGACCGGGCGGCGCCGCGATGACGAACCAGACCTTCGAACCCGCCCCTGCGCCGGCACCGGCCCCCGACGGTCGCCCCGCGGGAGCAGGGACGACCGGCGCGGGACGAAACAGAGCCGGAACGGGCGGCGCCGGCACTTTCAACTCACGACCGGTGCCTGCTCCACAACCGACGACGGTGCCCACGAATCGAATACCAGTGCCACCTCAAGCAAAGCCCACTGCGGCCACGGCGACGGCGGCCCAGCCCGGCGCAGGACAGTCGACGCAGGCTCGTCCGGCCGCAGGTCCGAGCGAAGGCGCACACCGGCGCGACCCCAGCATCTCGTCCTTCCCGCACGCGTTCGAGCGATGGGAAGCGCTGTCGTCGCATTGGGAAGGCTTGACGTCGTACTGGATCCGGAGGCTGGACCAGAATCGCGACGACGTGAACCGCGAGCCGCTGGCGCAGCAGATGGCGCGTCAGATCACCGACCTCTCCGCCGCCGGTGCCAATCTCTTCCACGCCGTGGTCGAGCTGCAAAGACTGCGAGCGTCGTCGGAGCGCAAGTTCCAGCGCTGGTTCTTCGACACCCGGGCCGAGCAGGAACGAAGTCGCGAGATCCAGGCCGAACTCGAGGCGAACCTACGCCAGGAGCGCAAGTTGCGGGCCGAGGCGGTCGAGCGCGCCTCCAAGGTCGAGGTCGACCAGACCAGCGCCGACAAGGCGGCGACGGAAAAGGCGAACGCCGACAAGCTGGTGGGCGAGTTGCGGCGCGAGCTCCTGATCTCGAAGGAAGAGGCTCGTCGGGCGTGGGAGGAGCTGGGTCGTCGGGAGCAGGAAGAGCGCGAACGGACGGCGTCGCTCCGGCAGGGCCTGCCGACGCTGATGAGCGGCTTCCAGGTCGTGCCCATGGGCCAGAGCGGCGTTGGCGTCGGCGGCGTCGGCGGCGTCAGTCGAGAGGCGAGCGTCAATCGGCCAACGACGGCGACGGCGACGGCGACCCGCCAGGAGCCATACCTGGCCACGGCAGAACGGTCGCCCGAGCTGGGACGCGGCGAGGCGCATCACGGTTACGGCGCATCGCTGCTCGACGACCCGTCCACCGAGGCTGCTCGACGCGGCGACGAGCCGCAGCCGGTCGTCACCAACGGCACGCGCGACCGAAGCGCCTATCAGACCACCAGGACCCGGTCGCCGTCGGCGTCATCGGCCACTTCGCCCGCCGTCCCGACGCGCCGGTCGCCGTACGACGACTCGTTGCTGCTGCCGACGACGTCGGGCGCTGCATCTGGCGCTTCGGGGACCACGTTCTACCAGCATCAAGGCACGTCCATCCACGGCGGCGGCGGCGGAGGCGGCGGAGGCAGCTACGCGGTGCCGGCACGCGACACCCGCTCGGCCATGTCGGCGCCATCCGAGGACGGCACCGTCAGCGAAGACGACTACGAGCTGGACAACCACGGCAACTATCGATACGACGCCCAGGGCCGTCCGATCATCTACCGGCGGGGCCAGACGGGGCAGGGCGGCGCCGCGGACGGCGACGAGCGCCCGTACGGCGGCAATGCGGCGTCGGGGGTCGAATACGGCCCGGCCGGATCGTGGACGAGCGGAGGCGTTGTGGACTACAGCGGCGCGGACTACAGCGGCACCGGCTACGGATCGGGGTGGGAGACGGTCTCGCGCCACCATCACCCGACCCGACTAAGCGAGATCCAGGAGGAGGAGGACGAACGGAGCCGGACCAGCATGAGCATGAACGAACGCCGGTGATCGTCGGACGCAGCCGAGTCCTGTCAGCCGAGTCCTGTCGGTGTGGCCGCATCGTCGTCGACGTGCAAGTAAAGAGTACACCCTTGATGGCCGGCACAGGGGCCTTTTGGTGATGCCATGTCTTTTGATTGCGTTAGAATCTCGCGCTTCCTGTCCTCATGATTGATCTTTGTTCCTTCTTGCATGGCGCTACCGGTCGGAATGACGTCGAGCTTGTCGGCCGTCCTCGGCCCCATTCCCCCCTCGAATACTTTTACGCTCCTGCATATTCACCTTTTCGGTCCCGGCCCTTTTTGATGAACAACAGAATCCGTCTTTCACCCAACCTTTTTCGTTGAACATGGCATCCTCTCCTATCCCGTCCGTCCTTTTCGCGTCGGTGATTCCACCCTAGCGTCTTTACTGCATGTCACACATCTCTGTTCATGACATCCTTATCTTGGGTCTGTTTCTAGTGCTCCACACATCAGTGAGCTGTGAATAAAAGTTCTTCTTCTCTTCTTCTCCGAATATTGATGTTTGCATTGCAAAACAGTTGTTGTTCTTGGAAGAGGTGAGGGGGGGAGAAGAGAGAGAAGAGAGAAGAGAGAAGAGAAGCAGGTATAGGAAGAGAAGAGACCGAAGAGGCATATGAATGAAAGATGTGTGCACGTGTTCTTTTTGGGATCTTGAGCAATGGACTGAGTAGACGGAGCACCAAGACTGCCTGTGTGAAAGGCCTTTTTTGTTCTCGAGTCTCTCTCTCTCTCTCCAAGATGACAAGGGACAGAAGGTGCTGAGATGACAGTAGTACATACTTCCTTACTGTCAAGACAATCAGATGAGGACTTGACGCCTGGGTAGTCTGCACACTACATGCATACTTCCTACACTGCTTACTACACTGCTCCCTGCTCCCTGCCGGTGCTTCCTGCACTGATTTCTGCCAGTGCTTCCTGCCACTACTTTCTGCCACTGCTCCCTACACTTCTCTCTACACTACTCTACACTTCTCTCTGCACTACTCTCTACGCTACTCCCTGTATTACCCCCTGCACTACTCTATACCCACTACTCTCTGCCACTGCTTCCCCGCACTACTTTCTGCCACTTGCTCCCTGCTACTGCATATACACAGCTCGCCACCAACACCGCCACTCCATCTGGACACTCCATTACCTGTGGTGGGGTCACTTTTGCTTTTGTGTCTAGGATTGCATCTCTACCCCTCTACGCCGACGGCCCCAGTCATAACTCACTTCGACGGGCCCACATCTTTACCTGGCACGTAGCAGTACGTTGGTACTGCTACCGTTTACAGAGGACTCACTTGACATCGGCCTCGGGGAGGATGAGAGTGTTTGGTAATTAGTCGGTTTTCGAGTGGGATTGGTAGGGCTAGGAGCCGAGGGTGGTGAGGGCCGAGGGGAAAAGGGGAAGAGAGAGGGAGGGGGGGGGGGGGGGGGGGGGGGGACAGGAGAGGGGTTAGAAGCAGCTGGAGTTGGTGTGAGATGATGAGGACGAGACCAGGGTGGCACGACTCGAAGGAAAAGCCTTGGTTCCACCTCTCAACAGCCCCGGTGTTTCCCCCCATCAGAATCCAATCCAATGCATTACATCCAACACGCTCGGCGCCAAGGACCGTGCCGAGCTGAAGAAAGGCCCTTTCGTCAAGTATCCGCTTCGCCAGTTGGCCGCCGTTGTCCTTGTCCTCGGCCTGCGGACGGGTCTGCTGGGTTGGTTCGTGCAAGGAGCTGCAAAGGCTGCGACGGTGAGGATGGCCTGGCCGCGTGGAGACGAACTTGTCCATGTAGGGTCTATCCAAGGACAGCGATCCAGATTCCGGGCTGCAGAGACCAACGGCCGTTCCGACATGAACCGGTCCATGTACGGTCTCGTCCATGGAAAGATGATGATGATGATGATGAAGATGGAAGAGTGTCTTCGCAGTGAGGACGCTGGATCCGGCTCGAGACGCCAGGTAAGCATCCGCCGACAACGAAAAGATGATTGGCACCATCTTTGCTTCACGGAATGAAATACACACGTGCCCATGTCGGCTTTGTTAGAGCCAGACATACAGCAGCTGTAAAGAGCAGGGTCATCGGGAGCAGCGTCGCTCTCAAGAAATGACTGCCATTGTCGTAAAGAACGCCGCGACAGCAGACATGGTTGTCTTTGCTGCTGCCGCCGCCACGTCGGTGAGCCCTCGTTTCTCCTTTTCTCTTTCTATTTTTTTGGGCTTTTTGATCTTTTCATCCTTTTTTTTGTGGTTTTACCCCTTTTGGGCATGTTAGCAAGCAAAGCAGACCGCATCGATCCGAAAAAAGCAGGAAAAGCAGACTGAACATCAAAGCAAAGAAAAAAGCTGCCAGTCGTGTCGCAGGAGATCAAGTCCTGCGACCCGCCGAACCGTTGGCAGAGCCAGACTTGCGACGCTTGGCCGCTCTCGCCGAGGGCGATTGTTGTGAATCATCGGAACCGTCGTCCTCCATATCGGAAGCCGTACGTTTCGACTTCTCCGCGCTCGCCGTCCCCTGGCTGGCTCTCCTGCTCTGCCGACGGCCGGGCGTCTCGTGCCCGCTCTGGATGCCGGCCGGACTCGTGAAGGGAGCCGCCGGAGCAACGGGTGCCTGTCGTGGCCCGTTCATGTAGGCCGGCAGTTGCGGCTCGGCGCTCAACTGAGAACCGCCTGCGGCGGGTGCGAAGGGGTTGCCATAGTTGACGTGGGTCGGGGCACTGACGGCCGCCATGTGAGCACCCGGCCCAAAAAAATGGGTCGGCAGAAGCGGCCGAGCCATCGGTGCAGTCGGAGCTGCCGTCCCGGACAGTGGCAATCGGCGGGCGTCGTGGATGAAGCCACTGCTGGAGATATGGTCTGCCACGCGCGACGTCACGCGGTACTGAGCCGGGTTAGCGTTGACTGTCATGCGGACGCCATTTACCTCAGTCGGCGCTGGTGAAGGAGCCTGGGAGGTGGCAGTGGTGGGAAGCTGAGCGTTGACCATAAGAGGGTCTTGGGTCGGCCTTTGCCGAACCGTTGCGTCCGATGAAGCCGCCGTCTGCACATCGTGCCCTTGGCGCCAGGCTAAGCCGGCTGCAATAGCATCGGCACTCAAAGCCGATGTCGGCACACCCACACCCTTCAGTCTCTCGGAATACTTGGGCGCATTCTCCTTCTGAGAGCGCTGCAGACGGGTGGGAGTTAGACGCTGTCTTTGGGAAGGCGGTCTGATCGTGCACACACACCTTACGAGACCGTGGAGGCCGACTTGCACTCGGCTTCCGACGGGTAGAGGCGGCCGGCGGAGGCATTGGACCTTGAGATGCGGTGGCTGTAGACGCCGAGGCGTGATTGGCTGCGACCGGAGACGTCGACGATGCTGCAGCTGACAAGGTATGCGGCCCCGTGGCCATAGGAACGGTTGGATTGAACGGCGAGCCGATGGGATACCCCATCGGCGTGGGCGGCGGCTGACCGCCAAACGCACCAGGATGGAGATTGGCCGGATATGTGAAGTTCCCGGGCGGTTGCATGAACATGGGTTCATAAGCAGACATCTGAGTCTGCTCGTTCGAGAAATTTTGGCCTTGATGGGCAGACTGAGGCGGGGCTGGTACTGCCGCGGCCTGCTGGCCCTGCTGAGCCGGTGCCGGGTTGGAGAAGATCCAGCCGACGTTTGGATTGCCGATGCAGGCTGGCGAAAAGCACGGCATCTGGCTCCCAGCATGATAGTGTGCAGGATGGCCGAGGTGTTGGTTCGGCGCGGATTGCGGAGCCTGGGTTTGCTGATGATTCTGCTGTTGGCTCACCGTACGAGCCCTGTGCCGTTCGACGGCGGCATCTATAGCTTGTTGAATATACTCGAACGGAAGCTCGCTCGGAGGCTGGAAATCGGCCTGGGGAGCCATCTCAGCATTGGCTGGCTGCGACAGTTCCTGGGGAAGAGGTGTTGGTTGCACTGGCTGAGCAGGTTGTGCGGCTAAAAACTGATCCTCGCTGACTGGGTGAGGCATGTTCATCTGATGCCCAGGTTCCGGAGTCCCGAGTGCGGCAGTCACTAGCATATCAAGCCCCGAGAGGCTCGCCGTCCAAGGACCAGGCGACGATGGTCCTGAATACGGGCCCCCTCCACCGGGCGGTGGTGGTCCCGGCGATGTCATTTCTCGGCGACGCGTGAACGGAAGCGCACGAGGTCATCCACAGCGAACGCAGACGAATCGACAAGCAACAAGGGAGCTCAAGCCGCATGGGCACCTGGTGAACAGCCTCCACAAGCAGCTAAAGGGCGAATGTGGATCACTTAGAGCATGAAAGATGTTGAGGGAGAATTCTGTGCACACGCGTCTTATGGGGACAAGATATCTGGGGTAGTAAACACAGCGCCCAAGAACGAAATTTGAAAGTCGTGATCGATGCGGCTCAACCACCAGCAAATTGGGGAGGTCACGGGGTATGAGAGACAGCGTCTGCAGTCCTAGCGCGCTTCCCAAGAGGCAACGTGACATATGGATGTTGTTGAAGATGCACATCTTTGTGCAGCTACATCTGCACATTTCTGTCTCCTGCTTGCAGCCCATTGGTGGGCGTATACTCCGAGCAGAATTGTCTGAGCGTAGTGTCCAGCATCCGCTAACAGTCTTCAGTGCTCTATCAGCCATGATGCTGCGATACACATTCGACACAGCTTGAGGTCTCTTGGCAGAAAGGCCTTTCTTGCCTCATGGCTGTCCCATCAGGACATGGTCCTCGATCGAACTCCGACGTCATTTCTCTCGGGCTCCAAGGCGGAGTGCGCGTCCGAAAGAGGAAGAAAGCACAGCAGCATCTTGACAGATGTGAGTATGCAGATTCAGGAAGCAGTGCCGAGTAAAGGCAACACCAGAAGTCGAGCCAGACACGAGCCATGACGGAACGCTCCCCTCGGGCGAGCCACTGCTGGTTCAAGACATAGCAGCATCGTACCGGCGTCAACCCAACAAAACCGGACCCTCGGGCATCCAGTATCGACTTCGTTCCAGGTCGATCAACAACAAGACGAGCAGAAAAGTGAACATGGAAACATCCTCGAAGCCCGGACCGATGGCAGGATGATCCACTGTTTCGCTCCGTTTTGGGCCAAGGTTGGAGGCGCCCGCGAAGAACACCGGCCAGCGTGTCCTGATCTCCATATCCTCTGGCATCCGTCCATCAGCAGATGGGGCAAGGTCCATGGCGTGAAAGCAGGGACATCCTCCACATACTTCAGTGGGATCTTCGAGTTGAATGACAAGCCATCGAGAGACGGTACGCAGGAGCAGAACCGGCGATGCCTTGGATGCAAAGACTTGAATCTGCAAAGCACAACGATGCTTCTCACCGTGACATTGCGGCGGCCCTCATAGCTTGCGAGACGACGAGTTCAAGCAGGCTCCACTTGTCAAGGAGAACCCGACGAGCGTGTAAGAGAGGAAGCCTAGGAGGCTTCCTCGTTGCTGGATGTGCAAGTCTGCACTCATCATCATCATCCTCCAGTCGAACGTCTACCAGATGGCTAGTCGAGAACGACTAGCTTGCATTCACGGGTTCTAGAAGAAACGGCAGTCTCGAAGATCTCATTGATCTATCTTGAACGGATCGAGGCAGTGAAGGATCTACCCTTCACTGGTACTGTATTGAATGGACTGCAACAAGCCATCATGGAGGACGGAAGCACCCTTTCGGCCTCGAGGAAGACGGGCCAGCTTCCTCGCGGACCAGGGGATGATGAATTTCAGACTAGATACGCCGAGGAACGCCCCTGCGCACAGTTTGTACGACATGTCGTCTAAGCAGCCTCGGCTATTCGCGCCTAACGCGTCTGTAATTTGCCGATCGCCGTCTTCTCTATCGAAGATTACTTTTTCTGGCGAAACGAATTACAATACGCTCGTACGGTACGTATACGAGTACAGTACGTACTGTAGACCAGGGCTTTTGAATGTACAGTAGCCTTTGTGATTGGTTGGAGCGCAGGCGAATTTCGAATTTCCTCCAGCCTTTTGAATTTCGTTGCACTAGCAAGACTCGGTTGCCCAGCCATCGGCACGAAGGGTAGACGAAACGGGGGCTAGGTCGGGACATACGAAAAGTAGCACAAAGTCTAAAGTTCTGCGAGGGTCCCACGCAAATCAGCCGTGATAGCTTACTCACTTACGATAAGTAGATCCCTACTTTTGACACTCGCTTGGCAAAGGACCTTGGCGCGGGCACCATTTCGGCGGCCGTAGGCGGGTTGGCTCGGGCATCAAGGTCGGGAATCTTGGAGCTCCTCCCTAGCATGTGTCATAACCAATGATACGGACAGACGAGTATCGTCACAGGTCTCAGATCAGCTAGTTATGATCCGCTGCTCGAACCCTCGTCATCGTCGCAAAAGGGGGCATCATCGTCGGGCCCGAGGACCAACCTCCAGTTCTTCGACCCGCCACGCAACATTCTGTACGGTGCTCCAGCCATCCCTTTTCTCTGCGCAGCCTGCTCGGTTACTCCAAGACCCTATTCTTTTAGCTGTCTTCTGCGCATCATGAGCATCCGCCACGCCCGTCGCCCACATTCTTCGATCGTCGGAATTGATGCCGGCAATCGCCCTTAGACATGAACTTGGGAGATGCTACCGTGAAGTCGGTAACCCGTGAGTCGGCCCTTGAACGCCGCACGATGGAATTCTACCACGCCCACGGCGCCTGTGACGGCCCTCTGATCGCGTATGTTGGCGACATAGGCAGCCGCCCGGAGATCTCTCGTGGCGTATCGAAGCGGTCGGTGGCCGCCTCGGACGACTACCATTCGGCCTCCGACTACGCTTCCTCCTTGTGCAGCTCCGGCGACAGAGCGACGCCCGTGCGGTGGTCCACTCCCCCGTCGCAGTCTCGCTCACCAGACCCGGCCCCGGATCATGCGACGTCCGAGGCGAGCTTGCCGCCCAGAGGCGTGGCTGTTCGTCGCGAGCGAAACATGGCGCCGAGATCGATCAAGGCCGAAGCCGGCCCCTCGGCGCCGACGGCGGGTCCGTCCATCCCACGAACCCGGTCTCGGAATGCGACGGCGAGCGACGTCGGCCCACCGACGCCTGGCGTCGACGACACACCCTACATTCGGTACGCCATCGATCAGATCACTCGAAACGATGTCGATCCAGTCGAACCGCGCCGGCCAACGTCCGCGTCCAGCTTGTCGTCTTACCCGGTCGAGCGCATCGTGCCTCCAGGCTTTGCCGACCCACAGCCGCCTCGGCGAGGTCGATCGCAGCGCGCAGGGGGCGAGGAGCCAGTCCGCCAACCCCGTAAGTCTTTTCCCTTTAACCTGCTGGCGATGCTACCACCTTTCCTCGCTCTGATGCTGACGTGGACCGGTAGATCGCCGAACGTTCATCCCCGTCGACCACCCTGATGACTCGGCCCGGCTTCCCAATCTCACCCATCGACCTCTCGTCCTGCGATCCTACAGCCTCGCTCCCCTGGCTTTGCTATGCTTCCTGATGATGGCCGCACTCATCTTCTGTTCGGTCCGATCAAACCGACAGGCCGGCTTATGGGACTATGTCCAAGTCGACGGCCCACGCTTCTTCGTCTTCAGCTTCTTGCCCCAGATATTGGCGACCGTCATCATGCTGTACGTGCTCGGCGTCCAGACGGCCTTGACGCGGCTCATGCCATTCGTCCTGTTGGCGTCCGGAAGCGTAAAGTCTCGGTCGCGTGCTCCGCTGCTCGACCTGCGCCAGAAGACGTCTCTCTTCCCTCACTTGTCCTACTTTCGAGCCGGCCAGCCTCTGATCGGACTCTGCATGATCGTGTTCTGGCTCTCGATCTTCACCGTACCCCTCCAAGCCTCTCTCTTCCAGGTGCGGCTGGTCGATGGTGCAGACGGGCCGTCGTGGAGATGGGTCACGGTCGAGCCGGTCGCGTGGCTGCTCGTCGCGCTGTACGCGCTCTTCGCCACCGCGGCCCTCACCGTGGCGGCATTCCTCTTCCGACGTCGGACCGGACTGAGGTGGGACGCCGATACGCTGGCGGATCTGATCGTGCTCTTGCAGCATTCGAACGCACTCGACCCTTTCGAGGGTACCGAGACCCTGGCATCGCGAAGGTCCCTTCGTCAGCGGCTGGCCATCAGTAGCAACCGATTGGGCTACTGGAAATTGGCCGAGGAGCCATCGCACATCTTCTACGCCATCGCGGAAGAAGGCGCACCGACGCGACGGTATTCGGTCCAGCGAGGCCGGGTGAAAGCGGAGCTCAGCAACGAGAAGGACGAGGCGGACCGATCCGACGACATCGACCTGGAAGGGCAACGGCCGCGGCGGCAGACGTGGGAGGGCAATCGGCCGGCCCGGATCCGTTCGCCCCTGGTCCGGTACCGCTTCATCCCGTGGTTCCTGCGCGACTCGGTCGTCGTCGCCTGCATCATCGTCGCCTTCGTCTTGCTCGTCGCCTTCCTGGTGGTCAGCTTCGTCAACGGCGGCGTCGACCGGGGGTTCCGCCCGCTGCTGGACGCGACGCCGAGTGCGATGGGCTTCTCGCCGCCGGGCTTCCTCTACAGCTTCGTGCCGTCCTTGATCGGCACGATGCTGTTCCTCTTCTGGCGGGACCTGCACATGGCCTTCTGCGCGCTTCAGCCCTTCGCCGCCCTCGCCGAACCCGGCGGCGCCTCGGCCGAGCAGAGCCTGCTCCTAGACTATCCCAGCTGCCCGCTCGGCCTGGTCTCGCTCAAGGCCGCGGCCGCCGGTCACTGGAAGGTCGCGTGGATCTCGTTCGTCGCGCTCCTCTCCCTCACCCTGCCCGTCCTCGGCGGCGGCGTCTTCTGGGCCATCTACTTTCCCGCCGACCTCGAGGTGCGCATGATCGCCCACATGCCCGCCTTCATCGCCCTCGTCGTCTTCTTCGCCATATACTGTCTCTCGTTCGCCGTCATCTGGCCCCGGCGGAAACGCTACCTACCCCACGACTCGCGCAGCCTCGCCGAGCTCACCTCGTTCCTGTACCGGAGCAGTCTGCTTCGCGACCCTATCTTCCGCGAGCCGACGAGCAAGACCGACCTCGTCACGAGACTGCTCAGCACCCCTCCCGGCCAGAGCGAGTCGACCCGTTACGGCTTTGGCGTCTACCGAGGCATGGACGACAAGGAACATCTGGGCATCGATCGGATCTGACCCTCACCCGGGGGGCGTTGATCGACGCCTTTTCACCTCTCTTTATATATCCTTGTCGCTTGCAGGACATCTCTTGTCTGCTCCCCTTTCTTGTGCTCATTTGAAGCGATATAGCGTTGATGACATCTCATGTTTTCTTTTGTGATGTGGCAGGCTTAGAAAAGCATTCTCGAAGAAATGACGTGACGGGTATATAAGTGGGATGCACAGGCACGTGGGCGCTCACGAGAATTGATATAATGTAATTCTGACAGACGAAAACACGTTAGTGGCCTTGTCCTCTCGCCATGCCTTCATGTTCGTTGAAGTCGGAGGGGTTCGTCTTATATGGAGGGCTGACGGCTCATCTTTCAAGACTTCATACCTTCGACGGAGATGATGCAGGACCTCGTAGCTGAAGACGGCGGCGGAGATGAACGGAGGAACCGTACGTCCGGTCAACTTGTTCGAGGTTCGAAGATCCCGTTCTCTTTCTTTCTCGTGAGCAAACCCGAGTCATCATCGACGACGGCCTGACTTCCTGCGGTAGCGTGGGTGCTCAGGAACGTACTCGGACTTGTATGCACCCCTTTTTGATGCCTAGTCCCATGTCCATTCAGCTGGAGGGCATTGTCGTTGGCCCTCCAAACGCCGCCGCCGTCCACAAACTCCTCTCGCTTCCAGATCTCGACCATGGACTTGCACTTCTCCAATGCTTCTTCGCCCGCCGTCCACGCCGCCTGGCGATGAGGAGCGCTGACGAAGATGAGGACGCTATCCTCCCCGATGGGAACATTACCCAGCCGGTGCACGATGGCAATCCCGACCAGCCCGTGCCTTTCGTGGCAGTCCTTCGCAACGGCGAACAGCGTCTTCAGAGCCAGTGGTGCGTAGGATATATATGTGAGGGACTGTACGGCTTTCCCTTTGAAGTTGTCGCGAGTCGTCCCGGCAAACATCACGATGGCGCCGGCCTTGGGACTTCGAACTCGGTCCATGGTTCCAAGGATGTCCAGCGGGCTGTTCGTCAACGAGACGTGAATGGGACCCTCCTGCTTGACCAAGTCATCGACGGCCATGGCGGCTTTCTATATACGTAGTGTAAGACTGTTGACGGTTTTTATAGCGACGAAATGTCAGTGTTTATGTCGTGAGAGCAGTGAGAGTACTACGTACGTACGGAGTACAGTATGTACGAGTAGTCTTCTCGTACCAAGTACAAAATACGGTACGGTAGCTTAGATAAGCAAGGCCTCCGGCACGGTACAGCTGACGTTGATTAGTAATCATGGGCCTGCCCCTACCCGTAGATCAGCCACACTTGAAGCTACCAGTCGGGCCAGATACGTTAGACGTCCTCCAGACCTTTCCTGTCCGTTCAAAATGTCATCGTACAGGCCGCAAGTTGGCCGGGAGTCCTCCGGGGATCATCATCGATATCCCACTGCTCAGAGTGACTTTGGAAGAGCATCCTACCGCGACAGCCGACGCCCTCAGCCGGACCTTGACCGTCGAAGCCCACCGTCGCCAAGGCGTTATTCTCCGCCTCATGGTAATCAGGACTGAGACGAGTGATTCTCGGAGGCTTGGCTTTGGCTAATGCGCTATCTTGCTGGAGGAAGACCTCTACCGGGATCGCCGACGTCCTGGCAGCGACGATGACAGCAGAGGCTATTATCGGGACTGGGATGCCCGTCGTGATCAGGACCGTGCACGAAACCACAGCCGAGATCGCGACGTTCAACGACGCGCTCGATCTCCTTCGTCGGGGAGGGGTCGCCGCGGCCGATACCGAGACTGGGACCGAGAAGACCACCACCGCTCTTACGGCTACGACAGCCGAAGCCGAAGCCAAAGCCGCAGCGTGAGCCGGGCTCGACACCGGAGCTCGTCGCCATACTATGGAGGCTCGCCAAGCAGGGACGTGATCATGGAGGGCTTACCGCCCGATATGGATTCTAACGACGTTGGACACCACCCCGTTCCACCTTTCAGTTTTCGATCGCTTGGGGCAGCAGCATGCAGCCTAAGTGTCCGCGACCGTGCGCTGTTGGAATACTGTGGCTAAGGCGTAGGGTTTGGCCGGACGGGCCAACGCATCGAAGGACCACAGATCACGGAAGAACTGCACCAAGGATACCACGTCGAAGGGCTGGAGGATGTCAGGGTCATCAAAGATCGACAGACGGGTAGGCGCTCTCTCGGACCGTGGCCAGCCTGACGAACATTTACCGAAAGTCTGGTGCCAGGGGCCTCTCGTCAATTCGGGTTCTTGCATTTTGCCTCCGTCGAGGCAGCAACAGCTTTTCTCGAGCGGGCATACCCTTCCATCTACCTTTACGGCAACGGCGGGACTAATAGGAAGGGTTCTCGGAGCGATCAGGCGACCAAGGTCCGTGTATCGTTCTGCCGCGAGAAAGACGATCGCGAGCGTCCTAGCCGGCTGGACGAAGAGTGGACCTGTCAGGTGGTAGGTCCGACGAAGCAAAGTTCTTCCCAATCCCTGCTCATCTCTCTTTAGTGCTCCTTTGCCAACTACGCTCGCCGAAACGAATGCCGCAGTTGCCAGAGTCATCGAGCCGGTGAGTCGACGCGGCGGGACCTGGGCCGAGAGAGTACTCACTGCACTCCAGATGCCGTACCCGCAGATGCCAAACCCTACCTATATACCAATACGGGCGACAGTGACGTCTCGCCCGATGGGGCCGCCTCGCAGTTTCTTCTCTTCCGCGGCCTCGAGGGCTCGGTGACGGCCCAGCTGCTGGCCAAGGGTGCGGCGAAGCTCTACAAGTCCAGCTCCTGCTCTGAGCAGCCAGCCGCGATCCCGACCGCGAAGAAGGCCGGGACCAAGGTCTCATCGACGACGTCGGGAGCCAACCTCGGCGCGCGTGAAGGCAGCCTGAGACGCGTCCTCATGATCAGGGATCGCAAGACGGACGAGAGCTGGCGCTACGGCTTCGTCGAATATGCTTCTGTTGAGGTGAGCAGGCCCAGGTCGTCGTTTGGCTTCGAGTCCTCTCGTCTGACAGCGCCCTTCAGGATTCTCAAGCCGCTCTGGCCAAGTTCAACTCGATGGAGAAGTTCACCATCTCGTCGAAGCCCGTCCTGCTTAGCTTCATCCATACGGGCGTCTTCGTCCCCGTCTCCGGTCGCGGCTCGGCGTCGGACAGATACACCTTCAGTCCGTTCAACAACCCTTCGATGAGACTCGCGTATTGGGACCAGGACGCCTATGTCTCCGAGTTCATGCTGAACAGCGACGATGACCGTTTGAGTAACCCGCGAAAAGGTCGATCTTCCTCGGGAGGACGGCCTCGAGGCAATGTCGCAGCGGCGGACGAGGGTCTTGCGAAGCAGCCGAAAGACGGCGAGGGTAAAGCAAAGAAACGCAAGGCCGAAGCCGGCGCGTCTTCGAGCAACAAAAAGGTTCGTGGTCTCGGGACGCCCATATGCCCACCAAGGTCCGCGCTCAATCGGCATCTAGACGGTCCCGGCTCATTTGGACTTTTGGAGAAACCGCCATGCCGAACTGCACGGCATGAAGGCCGACGATTCCGATCAAGGGACGTCCGACAACTCGAGGCAGGCGAAGAAACGTGCGAAGGCGACTCCAGCGTCGGAGGATGGTCCGCCAGCGCAGTCGTTCGGAGATGCGTCGAGGACGTGCTGCCTATTGTGTGCAAGGCGGTTCAAGTCCGAAGCCGAGATGAACCGGCACGAGCGACTGAGCCAACTGCATCGTGATAACTTGACCGACGAGCAAAGCAGGACCAGGGGGCTCGAACGGCTAGCCAAAGCCGGAATCGAGACGTTGGAGGGTGCAGGCGCATACCGCGATCGGGCCAAGGAGCGGCGGGCGACATACCAACAGCCACGGCGGCCGGCGCCAGAGTCCCGCGAGCCGCAGGCGGCAAAGGATGCCGCGACGGAGACGGCCGGCGACGAAGAAAGAGCGGTGCCATCGAAGGGCGCCGCGCTGCTGGGGAAGATGGGCTGGACGGCCGGCGAGGGGCTCGGGGCGCAGGGCACGGGCATGGTCGCGCCCGTCGCGACGGATCTCTACGTGCAGGGCGTGGGCCTCGGGGCCGAAGGCGGCAAGCTCGGGGACGCCGTCGACGAGGCCAGCCGCAACACCAGCAGCAGCTACGGGCAGTTCCTGGAGCGCACCAAGGACAAGGCGAAGGAGAGGTTCGAGCAGATGAGCTGAATCGAGAGGGGAAACGACAGGATGTTCGATCGGTCATCTGCTCTGTCCAATCATCCGACCACGGCGGCCATGTCGAACAAGAGCAAGGGCGCATGCGGGTTGTCACACCCCCTCGGTGTACAACATTGATAGATCACTCTCAGATCTGATTTCGGAGCTACACGGCACCAAAAGCCTTGGTTACCATCAACTTGAACCACATGACGCTTGAGGGAAATCATGTTGCTTCTTTTCAACAGGATCCAGTCTCAGATGAATCACAGTACTTTCGGGCCCAGCAAGACGTACTGCCGTACTCCACTCGATCGAAGCAATGTATCACTGTTCGCACAGAAACATACCATCTCGATCGCCAGGGAGGGTGTTCAAAGCTCCCATCCAAATCTACCTTTTGTTTTCTGCAAGCAAGAACCAGGCTCCATCATCCTGTATCATTCACCCTCAAATATTGTCCATCTACGGTAGTCCAATTCAGTTGACATCTTCAGGAGCGACTACTTTGCTGTCACGTCCCTGCTGCTGCTGCTGCTGCTGCTGCTGCAGCTGCAGCCGCAGCTGCAAACAAAACCCTGCGATGCGATCTATGTAGTCCGACTCGTCAGAGCTGGCAGACCAGATCTGAGCCCGGTAAGATGTATTGGTCTAGGTCAACGTTGGCCACATCAACACCGTTCTGATTGTTCATTTGCTATGCTGCTGCGGATGCTCACGGTTGAACATTGCCCTGGTCAACATGCCCTGGTCAACATGCCCCGGTCAAGTATGGTGTACCATTTGATTGTCTGCCTTGGGGCACGGCAGGGGAGAGAACCTACCGTCATGAGGAGCAAGCTGATCGCTGGCTGGCTTCTTCAGATGAGCTGGAGAGCTCTAGGGGATGGGTGGGTATATGATGGAGTAGTATAGCATCCCCCCGCCTCCCTTCCCTCCTCCTGGAAGAAAGTAGTCTGAATCCAAGTCAGAGAATGCAGAGTTATGCTTGTATATATATATATATATATGTGTGTGTGTGTGTGTGTGTGTGTGTTTCTATCTGTGTCATGACCCACCAGAGCATTTGTTGGTAGCTCTTGAAAGACAGTCCCGGTGCATCTTACCACCAGCCCCGAGGAAGGACATCTCTCGGTGGCAGTGGAAGGTATCAAGTCCGCAGCAGCGCAGAAATCTACTTGGAACGGCTTACATCGTTGCCAGCGGACGGCATCGTGCGAGCTGTCATCGGGCTGGACCTCGAGCGCCGTGGGGCTGAGGTGAGATTGACGACGTGGCCGCCGACGAGGACGACCGATCGAGAGCAATGGTCTGGGATAGATCTTCGGTCCAGGCCCGCCGATGGCGTAGCCTCTGCTCATCCAAGTCTGGGAGGAGCTCTGGCATGTCCCCGGGGTACTGAAGGCCGGGGTACTGAAGGGAGCAGCAGGAATATCCTTTTCTCTGGCAGAATCTTCTTCGTCTATGCTCTTCGAAGAGGATAACGCCTCCGTGCTGTCCAAGACGGCGAACAAGGAGAGAGCAGGCTCTCCGATCATGGGAGGATGTGGCCGCGCCAGCCGACGCCGCCGGAAGAGGCAGGTCGAAGACGAAGCGCATTGGCAGAGGCTGCAAGTGCTCAAGGAGACAAAGGAAGGGCTGGACCGGGCTTGGGTCGAAGACACAGCGAGCATCGGTGACGGCAGCTGGCAAGAACGATCACGCCGAAGGCTACGGCAACAGGGACAGAGGTCACGACGGTCTTGTTGGTCAGGTCATGCTGTCAAGAAGTGGAGGTCGGCAACTAGGTCAAGTCCACTGCACGCTATAAAGGAGATGACCGGTCGTGCCTCACTTCTCGTCTCCAATCTCCCTTCTTCTCTTCTCTCGTCCCTGCCACGTGCGGCATGCTGCCACCGTCGGCGCCACGCAGGGAACCGTCGACAGAATGACGGATGGCCAGGGGGGGCAACGCCCGAGGTATCATCGTGGCGACGCCATCACTTCGTTCCGGGCTGCCCACAGCAGCGAAAAGTCCTTGCCGATGGCCACCTTGCTCGTAGCTGCTACTGTAGCCAGGGAATCAAATCTGCCAGGCATACCATGGCACGCATGGCCACTGCTTCGCGTTGCCATCTCGTCGAGAAGCAAAGGATAGCGAGGTACCACCGCCACTGGTTCGACGTGACGGTCTCCTGTCAACGGCCAGATGGCATGTACATACGTACGGAAGCCGGCGACAAAAGTATTCGCAATGATTTGTATGGGGGCAACAAAAGTCGCGAGACACCCCGCATTTCTCCTCCCAATCTGAGTCCCCATCGCTATTGTTACTGTTCCCCTTCTCCACCACCAGAATCTTCCAGTCTTGAGTCTTGCGACTAGTCGTCTTCCCAATCTGAGCTCTCGTCACTCTGCTGCTCCTCCTCCTCCTCCTCTTCTTCTTCTTCTGGCACCAGTATATCCTCAGGTCCTCAAGTCTCACGATACTTGTTACCACCTTCCAGTGTGATAATCTGCTGAATATGGTGAGGAATCCGCTCAATCCACCACTGAATCCAAGACTGATCCAGCTCCCTCCAAGCCTTCAGCCATGCCTTTGTCATCTCATCTCTTGTCCTTGGTGCACAGAACTTTGTTGTCGTACGCTTCAGAAAAGGCCAGCATGGCTTGATAGCATTAAGATCAGGGGAGCTGCCTGGCTATAGCAATTGCTGAACACTGTAGCTGGAATAGATTGCCTTCTGAGAATGGTGTGTGTGTGGGGGGTCTTGTCTTCTTGGACAATTGTGTTAGGACAAGATTGCTTGCACTCCTGAGCAAAAGGAAGAAGCTTTCCCATCAGAATAACTTGCCCATATCGATACCAGTCAATTCCTCCTGCTTTAGCTTGTTGTACAAGCTTGCCAGTCTGTTTTGTGAACTTCCAGACTGGTGCTTTGCCTGGCTTGTTGCGTAGACCTAGACGTTGGACCCCAGTCACAATCTCCTACTGTGCTCGACACTCAGATCCTCAAGTAGTGTTCATCTCAGCTAGCTCTTTCTCTGCAGTCTTCTTTTCTTGTGCAGTCTCTGGTCTCCAGATATGGCATAGTCCTTTCTTGTTGTACAAGGAAGATCCCCAGAACATGAACTCTGTAACCCCTTTCCAGCGCTGCTGAATAACTGTCTTGTCGTAGTGTTCTTCCAGTGTCCGCCAGAGTCAAGTCCCACCCTGTTGATGACCTAGAATAACTCCTGTCTTATCTGTCTATATCACATTCTTCCAGTCTTCTAGGGTCTTATCTTTGTGTTCTATCGTAAACTGCAATCAAGCAGCTTTTATTGCTGGAGATAGGATAGGCTTCCATGTTGCCTTGAGCTTTTGGAAACAATTGCGACAAAGGATTTGCTGGACCGTACAAGCAGACACCGGAAACTCGTAGCTGATGTCAAGAGCAGACATTTCTCGTCCATGATAATCCTTCCTGACTAGGTCAAGAAGATCTTTAGTCTGCTGCTTATTTAGAGCTTTCGGTCGACCGGTTCGTGGAGCGTCCTTGAAGAACTCGTCCTGGAAGACTGCATTGGTGACTGGATTGTAGCCACACTCGCACGCAAGTTGACGAATTCGATAGATAGTGCTAAAAGAAAGACCTGTGAGGTTGGTGATATGATTCACAGGGACACCCTCCTCAAGAAGAGCAAATACACGTGCTTTCTGCGAGATGCTGATGGCTTTGCTACCCATGGTGTCAGTGATGTGGGTGGTGTCGGTTGCAGATTTAGGTGGTGATCTCCAGTCTCATCACTTTTTGGAGGGATTGCGAATACTTTTGTCGCCGGCTTCCGTACGTATGTACGGTATCCACGGAGAAACAGCTTGCCATCAAGCAACCATGAAAGAAGCAGCCTCCGCGAGCGACACCAATTGCTGCTGCTGGGATCCATGAAGCACCTCGTGGTCGAGTGCCGTGGTTCAAGCTGCGGCCTGAGATGACGTTGTGAACAGCAGAGGGCGTACGGGTACTGATCCCACTGCAGCCTCGTACGTACGTACCGCACAAGGATCTCTCGGCAAGGACGTCCGAGGCAAGCCCTGGTCTTGCTCCGGACGCAGATCAAGGTGGAGGCCAATGCGCGGCAAATGCTCTGCGGCACTGCACCCTTGCTGCTGCTCTGCGTCATCGCCTCCCGACTCGCCCCTCCCGGGCGAAGGGACTTGAGAGACGTCTGTCCAAACGGCTGCATGCAGTGATCCGTCGCGAATACGGGCGATCTTGACAGGGGAAGCTGCTGCTGCTGCAGCATCGTCTCGCAACAACAGCTGGGAGAGACGGAGAGAGCTCTCGTAGAATGAAAGACGGCTCCGACGGTAGCAATTGCTTGCTATCGCTATCATACCTTCGTAGATTTCGACTCTCCAGGCCGATAGCGCCGATGATCGACTGGGATCATGCATGCACCGTCTCACTGGCGCGGGTTCCAGAAAGGTACTAGGCCAGCGGCCATACCGGAACGGCGACCCGGGCGAATTCCTGCAGGTGGTAGTACACCGCTCTCCACGACGCAAGAACTCCACTTGTTTATTTCGCCTATGCGCTCCCGGAGCCCGAGGGCTCATCGCCTGACCGTAACAGGGCACGTGAGGCCTGTCACGCCAACAGGCCTCTCGATTGCTCAAGGGGAACCTGGTCAGCTCAGCGAGTCTGCCTTGGCTCCAGAACTGCCACGGAGGCGGTCTTCGCCTCCGTCTCCCCAAGCAACGGATGCCATGCGGCGACCGAACTTGGACGGGCAAGCGTCTGCGACGGCGGCGGCGGCAGCGAAGGACAATGCTCCTGCAGCAGACAGCCACTCCAGACAGCTGCCGGCTTTCGGGAGCATGGGTGCTCTGTCGGCCGAGGCAATCTCGAGAGCGCCCAAGTGGGTGTATCTGATCCGAGTCGAGACGGAGCTCCATGCGGAACGTACTTCTGTACCCTTCTGCACGTACATGTCAGGTCTAGCGTTTCTCCTCATCTTCGACTGACCTGCATCGAACTAGGACAGCTTCGGGCGCCACCAACGGCACCCCCTGTCCATCGCAGGCCGGCACCTGCGCCGGCGGGTACCACCTCGTACGTCCTCGTCCGTACGTGCGTGCGCAGGTGCGGCTTGCTGTCCACCAGTACGGCCAGCCGGCGCTTCTGCAGCATTTTGTCTTTTTTTTTTTTTTTTTCGACTGTCGGCTCTTGGCCCTCCAGCGCGGTCTTCTCGTCTGTCGTTCGTCGGCGCCTCGGCGTGACCTCGTACCGAGCGAAGGTCGTGGGACGAGGAGTCTCATCCGGGCCGGCCAAGTCGGCCGAGCGCGCCGTACGAGTACCGGTACGACTGCGAGCGGGCGTGCTGCAGCTGGCTTTGAGTACCGGTACGGGCGCAGAATCGTCCCATCCTCCTCGGCAGCTGACTTGGCCATTGGCGCCGATGGGGATGGGGGGATATCCACACGGAATCGCGCATCGCTTCCAAATGGGGGAGACGGCGAGGAGAGGGGAAAGAGGGAGGGGGGGGGATCAGATTATCCAAGGGGGGGCACGGGGGTGCGCACCACGAGGTGCGCGGTGTCGTCGGTCGCGGCGACGACACACGACAACACCCGGCTGTCTGTTCGGACACCGACGCGAGTCACCGTCGTTTCCACATCACGTCTCACGCTGCTCCTGCCAATCTTGGCCTGAACCCTTTTAGTCCAGCCAAACAACCATCCTCGGAAGGGCTGCTCTTCCCAGGTGCAGTAAGCGTATGTACGTACTCGTACGTACTCGTACGCACGTACGCACGTACATGCGTACATTTGTACGAGTGTCTGAGGCTTGTTCGAGCTTCGGTTCCACGTAACTACAGCTGAAGATTGCGAGCAGGAGGACGAAGAAGCATCAGGTCGCTACGGCGGCTGCACCAAGACCGGCTCGACCGGCCAAAACCGAGGTCGATCTAGACTACTTGCCGGTTCGAGCGACTGCTTGCGCGGTGCGGTCAACGCAATCGGCTGCCTTGACCGCCTCGCCTGCCGTCGCCGACCGATCGCCCGGGCTCGCGCCTTCCTTTTAATCCATCGCCAGCCCGTCCTGCCCGTCCTGCCCGTCCGGTTCCCCACAAAAACACAGACCGTGACCACGGCGACGACGACGACGACCTCGGTGACGACGACGACATGACGCTGGTGGCTGCCGGCCGACGCCGCTGATTGGAACCGTCGAGCCCGAAGCCGAAGCAAAAAGGAAAGGATGGCCGAGCCGGCCGCTCTGCCGAGGCCGCCCGAGCTTGACGAGGCGCTCTATCGACTCGAGGTGCTCAGGTTCGAACGAGGGCGGTGGGACGAGAACAACGAGGCCGATCTCGATGAAGACGACGAATCCGACGGTGGGAACGACGACGACGATGACGACGACGGCGGCGGCGGCGGCGGCGGCGGCGGTGCGATTGAGCACCGACAGCAGCACGTTTCGCCCGAGCCGGCCTCGGGGAGGGAGCATGGCCAAAGGCGACGGCCTTCTCATCCGCCGTCCGGTCTCGGAGCCGCATCCGACCCCGACTCGACCTTTTCACGCCGGTCCGAGTCTCTCGTCACCGTGCCGAGCCCGAACATGCGATCGGTGTCGCCGTCGGACGACTCGCGCTCGACCGTCGCGACGTCTCGCAGCTCCTACGAGCAGCGAATGCCCGCCGGGTCGCACAGGCCGTCTTTGCGACCGTCCTTCTGGGCCAAGTCGTCGTCCGTCGCGACGGCGACGACGGGCGCGACCATCGGCGCCGACAACAACGCTACCGACAGCTACTGCGAGAGCTTCACGGCCCGTGCGGAGCAGCATCGAACTGGCCCCGCCGCGACCGCGTCCGCGACCCCGCCCGTAATTGCCTCGTCCATCTTCGGATCGGCCACGCCTCCGGCCTCTCCTACGGGAGCGCGAAGGTCATTCCTGGGCATCAAGCGAAAGATCGGGCGGCTCTCGAAGGCTCGGAAGAGCAAAACACCGGCGAAGAAGCCGGTCAGGTGCGTCATACTCGGGTCCCCAACCCCTGAAGCGAAAGATCGGCCGAGACAACGGCGGCGCGCGCGCGCGCGCGCGCGTCTCGAGCTCCACTTTCTTTCTCCCCCCCACACCCCCTCCGACCACGCTAACCTTCCATCTCGTACGCAGTAACTGTTCCCGGTGCCAGACGGCGACGAAGAAATGCGGCCCGCTCCACGAACTCGCCTGCCAGCACAGCTACTGTCACGACTGCTTCAAGACCTTGATGGCGACGGTCATGCGGACGGCCAAGACGGTGCCGGTCACTTGCTGCCGCCGGCCCGTCCCGGCCGGCGCGTTGAAGCACGTCTTGACCGTGGACGAGCGGGAACGGTTCGCGAAGCTGGTTCTCGACCTCGACGCCAACCGCCGCCAGCGGTCCGGCTGCCCCCGCTGCCATACCACGCTCGTCGACGCCTCGGCGCCCGAACTGCGGTCGGCCTGGGATGCCCGCTGCCCGAACTGCCATGTCGACATCTGCAAGATGTGCTCCTCCAAGGCTCATCCCGCCGGCGAAGCTTGCTCTGCGGTACGTGCGCTACGGGCCAGCGCCCGAGGGAGAGAGAGAGAGAGAGAGAGAGAGAGAGAGATAGAGATGGCTCGTCTGTCCGCCCTCTTGTTCGTGCCGGCTGACTCGGGCCGCAGAACTGGACGCTCGACGTGCTCGGTGAGGTGAGACCGGGGCAGGTCTGGATCCGCTGCAGGCCGTGTGGCGAAGTCAACGCGAATCTGGGAGGCACCTTCATCACCTGGTTGGTCTCTCGACGCGCCCCGGCACAGAAGTGTGCCCTTCTCCGCCGGATGCTGACGTTGTCCGACAGCACCTGCGGGACCGACATCTGCGACGCGTGCGGCTCACGATGGGACGAGGCGACCGGGTGCGACAGCGCGTGCGAGGCAAGTGCCGCTTTCGGCCCGTCGGCCTCCGCCGCCGCCGCCGCCGCCGCCGCCGCCGCCGCCGTCGACCTACCGTGCCCCGTTGATTTTGCGCATCACATCGAGGCCACGTTGGCGCAGGCAAAGAGTCTGCGCCACCCAGAGCTGCGCGCGGTCCGAACACGGCAGCTCGAGGAACAGAGCCGATTCCTGCTGTTCCAGCAGAAGCAGAAGTGGGCCATGTGGACGAGGCACGGCCAGTCGAGGGTGGACATGTCGGACCGACACGGCGAGCTCGAGCGGAGCCTGCAAGCCAAGGTCGGTCTTCCCGACGTTTCGGGGGCGGGACGAAGGCTCACACGGTCGCGACAGCACATCGGGGCCGCCACGGCCATGGAGGATCGGCATCTGATGAGGGAGATGGAGCTGCAAGAGGAGCTGGAGCAGGAGGAACGAGCCTGCGTCATCCGGCTCAGGCACATGGAAGACTACTTCAACCTGACCAACGCCAGCGCCAATGCCGGCGCAAACGCAATCGCAATCGCAAACGCAAACGCCAATTCCAACGCCGCCGCGAGCAAGGACAAGGGCGACGGCCCGCTCCCGCGACGCATCACCGAGCGCGACGTCCGCGAGCTGAACTCCCAGTACCGCCTCCGCGACGACATGTCGCGATTGCACGAGGCCCGCATCAACGTCCTGCGCGATCAGCAGGGTCGCAAGCTCGAAGCGCTCGCGAAGCGACAGCGCCAGGAGCTCGAGTCCCTCGGCACGCGCCTCGACAAGGAGGTCGAAGCCCTCGAAGCCGCCGTCGCTCGGGACGAAGCGACCTTCGACAAGCTCTTCCGCCACCGACGCGCGATCATGAAGCGGCGATGGGCGCGCGACGAGAACGTCGTTCGGACCGAGCTCGAGCTGACGGGGAGCGAGCGTCTCCGGCCGTTGCCGCCGATCACCTGGCCCAACCGGCAACGCGGGCGTGACCAGCGCCGCACTCGTCAGTCGCACCCGACCAACGCCGGCGCCGTCCAGCACGCGACTGGCGTCACGACATCGTCTTCTCTGCGCAGAGCATTCACAGCACCGACCCAAGGCACGGCGTCGTGATCCTCCTCCGATCGCGACTTCGGCTCCACACGAGAGCGCCAAAATGCCGACTTGGTCTGCCCACCACACACGACCTCGACCTCAACTTCAACCTCAAACATCATACCCGATTGCCCTATCACTCTCGTCCCTCCCGACTACGACTCGCGCTCAAGAAAATAACAGGGCTTACCCCCCTTACAGTTTTTTCGATCGCACCGTCGAGACGTGATATCCCTGCATCGATGCCCATCCGTGGGAGTAAGGAGGCGGACCGACCTGTTTCCTGCCAGCGACTCTTTCCATCCATCCAGCGATTCCTCGTCCGTTGATCCACCCTTTGATCCGCCCAACCTACCATCCATTCATCCATCTCCTACTACTTCTCCGTTTGATGAGCCAGCCCTCTCGAGCTGACAACCTTCTCGACAACAACCTCCCTGACATGCCCCTTCACGACGACGGTGACGACGACAATGATGACGACAAAAATGGTGACGATGACGATGATGATCATGACGATACCTCTCACGTACGACGGCGCTGCGCTTCCATTCCACTTTGCTAGAGTATATACCTTTCCCGTCTTGCCTGTTTTGCACAAGCCCTAGGCCATCCATCCCCTAGCATGGACCTAGCATCGACTCTTGTCACTCCTCTTACGTGCAACCATTGTCACTCCTCTGACATGGGACACGTTCACTTCTCTCGCAAGATTACCCAGCTGTACCTCTTACCATTACTTCCACCTTGACTCCAACAACAACGTCTTACTTCCTTTGTGTCTTACTTGCTGTGAGCTTCGGACCGGAGAGCGGTTCCATGCCAGAGACGATGTGAAGAGTGCTTGGAGTGCCCGGAGCACTTTTGGAGCGCGTGTAGCCTTTCATATACCTAGACAACAGCGTCTTCTCTCCTGTGGAGCTTTTGCACCACGAGAGGGCTCTACATTGGCCTTGCTACACCAGAGTTCCAACACCAGAGTTCCACACCAAGATCTCTACATTGAAATCCGCACACCAAGCTCTCCATCTGAAAATCCCACAAAAGGTGCCTCGAGCACACACGTCCCCCATCTTTTTACAGTACCACACACAAAAACAGAGATGATCTTCGGTGTACAGTACGTACCTTCGTACTTCTAACTTGTTCACAACAACAACACAGACACTTTGACACCTCGCAGTTGGAACAATCAGCTTCAACCATGTTACATGCTCGGTAGCAGTTCTGGGCTGTAGTAACTTCTGTCTCTTCTTCCTCATCGTCGTCCTTGTCGTGCTTTTCGATGAAGAATACTGTGAACGGATGGTCGGAGAGACGGATGAGTTACGTACGTACGTACGTATTGGGCTTTGTGCGATTGGCTGACTAAGACAATGCTACTTGTACGTAGGCACGTATGTACGGTGCCGTATCCGCCGCTGCCGCCCCTTTCCGCCGCCGCTGCCGCTGCCATCTCATCAACCTACCTGTGCGCGAGATCGGAATGTCTGGGCGCTGATGAGCCTTGGACTGTGGCGGCGAGTGCGCTGGCACGTGGCTAAAGGCGAGAAGAATCGATGTGAAGACTTGTCGACACAGTTGACGGCGCCAGCGGACTTCACCCTTAGCTACCCCTCGTACCGCGGAAGAGAAGTACTGGGTTCAGCCGCGATGCTCGAGCTGGGAGAATGTTCGGGCGGATGATGAAGATCGTTGCGGATGAAGATGCGCACGCTCACGAGACACTATCGATCTGGTTCTGACCACTCAAGGTAACAATGGCTTTACTGTACACAACCAACGGCGTCCTCGGGGGACGCGGACCACCCCCCCTCGGAGTCCACTCACCAAAGTGGCCATATCGTTACACATGCACGCTCTTGCAACAAACGGCTGGGATGTGTCACGTCCCTGAGACGGACGCAGACGACGGCTCAGCTAGCACAACAGCGACACCTGAGAGCAGAATGCTTCCGAGCTTCTGAGACGCTTGTACAGAACGGAGAAGAAGTAGGAAGATGCTGCTCCAGAACGTGTGCGATGAAAAGCTGATCTCCGACATCTTTGGCCCGTCGTACCCAGCGCTGCCAGCTCCTCCGGCGCCACCTCAATAGCCTGGCCCGCCGGGTCGATTTGGTGCTAGATCGTCCATCCCCCCGGAGGGCGGATACATGAGGTTCAGACCCGAAACGTCGTGCCCGTACAGTGCCGTCTGGCCCGGTCCGAGGAACATCGATGGCTGCGGCTGCGCAGGCTCGGGACCAAACCGGCCCGGCATGCCCATCTCGGGCTGATGATACATCGAGGGTCCCGCGTGGGCGCCCCCGACACCGTGCTGCTGGTATGCTTGCGCCGGGAACGAGGGCAAAAAGTCACCGGGAAAGGGCCCGATGGCGCGCCGGCCGAGCGTCGGCATGTCCGAGACATCGGCCCCGACCGTCGGCGCCAACTGACGCAGGAGGTCGTCCAGGTTCGTCCAGGCCCCCTCGGCCGCGGCGCTGTGCTCGGCCATTGCCCAGAGCCAGCAGATGCCCTTCTTGGTTCGCGCCAGGATGCCGGCCGCTTCTTGCGGCCCGTGCTTGGCCCGGTAGCTGAGCTCGATGATCAGGACGCTCAGGGCCTGCGTCAGCAGATGCAGGAAGCACCACCACGGCCCGACGCTGTAAAGCGCCGCCGTGTTGGGGCTGTCGGGGATGAGATTGAGGCTGTCGCTGGCGGCGCGCACGCAGGCGACGCCAATGGCGTGATCGCGCTTCTTGGACTCCTCCGACTCGCTCGGGATTTTGTCTTCGGTGGGGCAGTGGCCGGGCCGGGTCGCGAGCACCAACGCGCTGAAGTAGCTCAGACCCAGAATGAGGCGCTCGCGGACGAACTCATGATCCTGGTGGGCCTGGCCAAAGTCCAGCAGCGACGGCAACTCGGACCTCCAGCGCGAGAGTTTGGCCTGGCCGTCCGCTATCGCCGCCTGCATCTCGGCCCACGGTCGCTGCGCGGCCTCGGCTGTGTAAATCGACTTGAAGACGTGATGCTCGATCGTGGCGAGACGAGTTCGATGGAGGAAGTACGTGGCGCCGCTCGTCACGAGGGAGATCTCGGGCAAGGCCGCGGCCTGACGGCGCTGGTTAGATGATCGCGAACGCGACGAGGCTTGGGCGTCGTGCGAGGAGGACCTAGAAGGCGGGGTGCTCGTCGAGGTCGACGTGAGCGCGATCGAGAGCACGACCGACTCGTTGCCCTTCGATAGGGGCCCGTACAGGGGGCCTCCTTCGGCCGGAAACGAGCTCTCCGGGACCGGTGCCGGCATGGGCGTGGCGACGTCGACCATCTCGACCGCTCCCGGTCGACCGGTCATGCTGATGAGATGGCAGTCGATGCTGTAAACGGACCACCACAGCCGTATCCGATGCTCCTTCTCGACGTCCGAGAGCTTGTCCGAGCCGTTGCGGAGGTGGAGGCCGAGGGAGTAGGCGTATCGAACGGCGAGTCCGGTCACGTTCCACGCCCTACGGGGAGAATCGAGAAGGAAAAGACAAGGCTCAGCCACGACAGATGATGGAGACGTTGGACGGGGCGACCGACGAAGCAGACGAACAAGGAAAAGGGCGGCAACGTTCGCCAGCCCTCCGCAACTCAACTCACCTCTCGAGATGGCCGGCTGCGATCAAGTACAACGCGGCCAGACCGGGCACCTGCACCTGCTCCAGGTCATCCACTACCCAGAAGATGCTCTCGTCGAGAGCCAGGGCGCGGGCGCGCACGAAAAACAGTTGATGTTCCCGGTCGTCGCACCAGTCAGCCCGGACCAGCGACGAGTAGAGCGCGCCGATGGCTAAGACCAGGTTCAGGATGGCGCGCCAGCGCTTGGTCGGTGGACGGCCGTAGACCTGAAAGCATTGTTCGTAGGCCGTGAAGAAGCGGCCGGACAAGACCATCGGGAAGGAGTAGTGGACGGTGGCGAAGAAGGCGTTGACTAGGAGATCGGCGACGGGCTTGGGCGGAAGCCAGTCGTCGTCAAGGAGGCCAGGGGGTGGAGGCTGGAGGTCGCCGACGGCCTGGTGATGGTGCTGGTGGTACTGGCCCGAGCGGGACCCATCGTGACCGGAAAGGACAAGGGGCATGGACATTGGAACGTCATTTCGGGCGCGCTCGGCGGCATTGACACCACTGGACTGTGCGGCAAGGTGCTGCCGGAGGCGCCGGATCCATGCCGTGGCCGAGCTAGGGCCGTAGAAGCCCTCGGTGGCCGTTTCGGCGTCGGTGAGGCCGATCTCATCGTCGATGCAATCTGCCGAGCCGGTAGACCCGACTTCGGCCGCGGCGACATCTTCGCTGGCCGGTGCCGCGCCAGAAGAGGCGTCGGAGGGGTCGTTCTCATCATCGTCGTCGTCGTCATCGTCGTCATCGTCGTCATCGTCATCGTCGTCATCGTCGTCGTCATCGTCACGCTTCGCGCCACGGCCCCCTCGAGTTCTCGAGGCCGGTTTTGCTGGCGACTTGCCCTTCCCCCGAGAGCGTGTGAACTTTCGACGATCGACCATCAGCGACTTGAGACAGACAGGCGATGACGATGGCGATGACGCCGGTGATGACGAAGGCGACGACGACAAAGACGGAACGTGCAGCAACGTTCAACATACCTGGCCGAGCGTGTTCTCGATCAATTTCTTCGTAGCACCATCAGAGGTCAAGCTGAGGCGCTCTAGCAGTCGCTCGTACGCCTCGACTCGTTCCTGCAGGTTGCCGAGCTCTCTGGCCACGCGGCGCACGTCAGCCAAGCGGGCTCGGGCAGAGGGGAAGGGGAAAAAGGCGGGGGCCAGTCGACCACACCGACGAGGGGCCGGTCCGAGGGCCCGATCCGTCGCGGTGGCCAGCCAGCCAGCCAGCCAGCCAGCCAGCCAGCCAGCCAGTCGCGCGTCACGCACCTCTTAGCCCGGTCTCGTTTCCCATCGCCGTAGCGGCACTCGATGCGGTGCTCGAGGCAGTGGGAGCACGTCGGCCGCTCTCCGCTGCACTTCGTCTTCCTCGAACGACATGGCTCGCAGGCGTGCCTCACCCGCTGCTTTTCGGCCGCATCTCGCTGCGCGCCATAGCTCGAGCCCGGCTCTCCTTCCGGGACAACGAGGCGCGGTATCGGGACCTTGGCGGGCCGCCAGGTCTGCGACGACGACGACGACGACGGCTGCGACGGCAGCGTCGAAGCGCGTGACGGGACGGACGATGATTCGCCCCCTTCACTCAGTTTCGGCGCGGACGTAGAAGACGACGATTCGACGGGCCTCTTGCGGCCTCCACCAGGCGCTCGAGGACGGCCGCGTCGATCGACCATCTGGCCGGGCTACCACAGGATGTGAAAGGACGCCACCGGAGGCGCGTCCAAGCACACAGTTCGCTAGATGGCGGCACGTCACCGCAACCAGGAGCCTCGCGGACTCGGCCAAAGCCGGCCCTTGGAGCTCAACTTGCGCAAAGTATATCAGAGCGATGCTGCGCAACGAAGCCGCTGTACACGCCGAGGACGCGCCTTTCTTTTTGGGTGGCGGTGGTGGCAGTGGTGGCGAGGGCCGGGAGGTATATTCCGTTGGTCACCGGTTTCAAAGCCTGCATCCACAGCGGACTGATCCGGTCCAAGACGCCAATTAGATGCACACTAGGTGGCACAAGGACCGGAAGACAGGGTCTCAGCAAGACCTTGCGCTGTGGGGAGCCGTCGACCGACGCGGACAGAAGATGGAAGAGCAAGAGAAGAAGGGGGAGAGAGGGACAGAGATAGAGTGGCAGTGGAGTGGACGAGGGACGACGATGGCGAGAGGGAAGGACAGGCAAGAGAAGGCGAGAGAAGCAGAGAGATGCCAAGAAACGATTGTATCTGGACGCAATATCTCGACAGCGTCCCGGTTTGGTTTCCAGCGCGCGTCGTCGCGAGGTGTACGAACGCACTAACCAAGGGGCAGGTCTGGACTCTTTGGCCTCCCACGATCCTTCCGTTCGGTGGGCGAGCGTAACGGCGCATGGCGCGGCACATAAACACCCATGATCGGTAAGAGGGGGAAGGCCGTCCTCTATCTTGCCATGTTGATGCCGACGTACTCGTTCTTATCTCCACAACCTGGATGGAGCTTTCTATCCTTCTGGACGACGATATGCCGGGACTGCGGGTAGCCACGCGAAGCCAGAATTGGATTGGAATGAAGAGAGGGGCCTTCCGTCCTTCTTCTTCTCCTTCTTCTTCTTCGGTTCTTCTTGCTTCCTGTCGTCCTCCGAAGCTGGCCCGTCGAACCGTTGACCTTGCTTTCCTGTTAGCCTCTGCGCTTGTGTTTGTGTCTGTGTTTGTGTGTGTACGTGTGCGTGTGTGCGTGTGTACGTGTATGTGTGGGCGTCTGTGATCAAGTGAGTGTATGTACGTATATGAGGGGGATAGAGTGACTGCGTACCTGCCCCCCATCTACTTTTCTTTTTCTTCTCCTTCTCCCCGGCTTAGCCTGCCATTGTCGCCCGAGGTCCATCAAGCTTCAGCCGTTGCGGAAGATCAAGGAACGAGCACACCACACCGCCACGGCCACCAAGCAGCTGGCCTTCGACGATGATCTCAGCGTTGCTCCCCGTCCCACGTGACAGCTCTGTATGCTGTCTCATGGATCAGCTTGGAGCATCCGCGAACCTGGGCAATCGGACGTGTCCGTCGAGCCCGTACAAGACGCGGCGTGACCAGGCGGCTAGGGCGCCAAACGTGCAATCGTCCTTCGGAGACGATATCCGACGCGAGCAGCCGCAGCCGCAGCTGTGTAGCGGGGCATAACCGCAGCCGTAGGCCTTCCTCGAGCCTGCTGTCAGCGGGGTCGAGCACTGGCATGACCAAAATCCAGTGAGGGTAGGTGCTGCAGGTAAACACGGCTCTAATAACGCCAAAGACAAGGTCCGGTAATGATCTGCATCCCTGTCAGCACTGCAGACCTGCTCCCTTCCGTGGTTGTGGCACTTCGGGGAGAAGGGATTGAGCGGTGCCATGAGAAAGATGGCATTTACGATCACTTTACCATGTGTGATCACCAGAAACGGGTTTGGTTCTGCTGTGGCGATGCTTGTCGATCCTGGCGCCATATACCTCGTAGGTGCGGTAGTCTGCGAGGTAGCACCACCACTAGTACCACAGTGCACTGCCACCGCCACCGCCACCGCCACCGCCACCGCCACCGCCACCATCCCCCCTTCCGCCATGTCCCACGGATACGTACGAAGTTCGGAGTACTTCCGTAAAAGTACCCCACTTACATTCCGCTACGTACGAGTACAAGTGCCAGGAGGGAACACGTAGCACCAAACCCCCTCTTGTACAAAGATAGAATACTCGTACACGCATGTATCAGTACAATGGGACGGACGAAAGGGAGTACACTTATAGCTATGTACAGTACGCATCTTCGTAGGTACAGAGGCACAAGCAGCGTACATCTTGCTTGTGTGGCACAAGTGTGTGGCGCTTTGCCAGAGCTTGAACGGACCCCGTGCCCCTCTCTTACTCCCACGCCCCCTCGCTCAGCTTGGCACATACACTTCGCTGGGCCATGCCACAAAAACTGAGATACTTCTCCAGGCCAAATCAGTCAATAGTGTCATAAGTCTTGGGACTTCCACACAGCAAAAATTCCAGAGTCAGAATTATTTTGCAGGTATATCTGATAGTCGGCTACACAGTGATGGTCATATCTTGAATCTGATGTCCTCTGTGACTTTTCTCGAGATGTGGAGGCCGTGTCACTGTGTGAGCCACATCGGTCCGGGGGGCTGATGCCTCAAAAGTCTAGGAGTACTTGTTCTCGCTCGGGGCTGCAACCAATCTAAGAGTACGTACCTGCAGTAAACAAGGGGGCATGGAAGAAATCGGCATCGTAGGGGTAACGGGCAGTACGAGTATCGGAAGCCCGCGCCAAAAGTATTCAGAGATCCTTCCATAGGTGCAGCAAAAGTCATAAGATTACCCTGCCCTTCTCCCAATCTGAGCGCTCATCGCTATCCTTGTTCTTGATGCCTCTACGTACGTACGTATGTACGATACATAGAGCAGACATCTCTTGTCCATGACAGTCCTTCCTAATCAGGTCCAGGAGCTCTTTGGTTTGTTGCTAATTGAGAACTTTCAGTCAATCAGTTCAGGGAGCAGTTTTGAAGAACTTGTCAGGAGCTAGTTGCCCGACCGGGCGCTTAGTCAGCTGGGGGTCGCCTGGCTAGGCAGGCGGGTGCAGCCGCACTTATCTATCGCTAGTACGGAGATGTCGGGCACTAAGCCCAGACTTTTGGCTCGGTTCCGCTCTAGCCTACTCCGTACGGCTGCGCGCGACAGAACTTGTCCTGATACACTGGGTTTGTGACTGGATTGTAGCCACATTTGTATACAACTTGGCAGATTTGATGAATTTTGCTAGTAGAGAGACCTGTGATGCTAACAATCTTTTTGATAGAGATGCCTTCTTCAAGAGGAGCAAATACACAAGCTTTCTGCACAACACTAACATTTCTGTTGCTCATGGAGTCAGTGAGTTGGGAAGTGGGGTACGGTCTCACGACTTTTTAAGGGGGTCTCTGAATACTTTTGGCGTGGGCTTCCGTAATTGTTCGTTGCTTGGAAGGGGTTGGTACGTTAGGCAATCACGGCAATGAGACGAGGTACTGGCAGGCCGCTTAGTCACTACGATGCTGACTAAGTGAACAGTCACAAGTAACATCAAAGGCACCAATGAAGACTCTTGGATCAACCGCGAAACAGCATGTCCCCCTGTCTACATGCTATGCCGTAGATATGTACACAGGTTCAAGTTTAGGGGACAAAAGTCTGCAAGCATAATGGAGATGCCAGTACATGACCCTATACAAATAGTTTTGTCAGTGTCCCGTGAAGGGCTGCTGAAGAAAGCAAAAGTTATAAGAGTACTCTTTCTCTGATCGTTCGGGTAGACTGAAGACTTTTGCTGTCTAGCCTCACACAGACGTAGACTCAATAAAAACTTGATGCGGTGAATTCCTAGTCAGGGTTAGTCGTCCGCCGTATAGCTAGCCTCCTGAGACCTCAGAGGGCATCGTGGAAGAGGACCGCGCGAGCGCATCCTGGGCTCCTTTCAGATAGGAGTTTGTGGAGTTCAGAGCGCAACCACTCCCGCTCCCTTCATGGTGCGAAGCCGACGTCGGCGCGAACAATCCCCCAATATGCTCCACTCGCCTTCGCCCGTGTCGATCTGAATGAAGGCTTTCTGGCAGCACGAAAACACCGCACGATGTTACGGCCAGCAACACCGCTGTCTATCTTGGCCTTTGTGGCCTTTGTCTTACTTCTCATCTCGGTCTTATCGGCCCCCATCATCAAGGGCATCAAACTCGCAAGCTACGAAGATGTCGATTTTGGAGTCTTCGGTTACTGCAAGCTTGACCGGTGCAGTGGTATCAGTGTTGGGTATGACCCTGGTATGTCATCTCTCGGCAGGAACTCCAAATTACGAGAGGCTAGAGGCGACGATCGTACGCTGTCGTTGTAGCCTTCGAGCGCTCTGGAAGATCAATGGCTCAGATTACAATGCTCCATCGATCGCTAACGTGGGCTGCGAGTCCAGATCATAAACTGGACAAGGGGAAGCCTATCAGGTTCAGCCTACCGCCCAACACTCGCCACTCGCTCTCGTCGCTCTTGATCGTCCATCCTGTCGCCGCGCTCTTTACCCTCGTTCTCGTCGTCCTATCTTGCATTGCACATTTCCACTCCCCCGCTCGATCGCCGCGCTATCTGCTGATGCTACTCATTCTGGTGCTCCCTACCTTCCTCCTCAGCCTGCTCGCCTTCTTGGTCGACATGCTCCTGTTTGTGCCGCACGTTCGTTGGGGCGGGTGGCTGGTCCTTGCCGCCACAGTGATGCTTGCTGTCTGTGGCATCATCACATGCGCCATGCGCCGTACGCTGGCCAGCCGAAAATCCCATCGGAAGCGCGTTGCCGGGAATGCCGAGATGAATGGCGAGAATTATTTCAACCAGAAGGCCGCTACCGCTGCCGCCACAAGTCCTCCACCGCTTAGTGCACAACCGACAGCGCCCGCTGTTGACGGTTCTACAGGCCCTGACAGCCTGCCCCGCTTCGCCACCTTCGACATGACCAAGGAGGGAGACGGCAGCCAGGGTTACGACGAACGTATTCCGCTCAATCCGCGATCACCGCCTCCGCTGATTCGTGACGGATTCAATGGCACGCGTCGAGATAGATCGAGCGGGATGGATCCTGCGCCTGCTTCCTTCCGCCCTCCCCGGAGGGCCGATACCAGCTCGACATCCACTAGCGGACGAACTTACGCTGATGCTCCGGATGGCCTCGGCAGGCGGCTCGTGCCACCGGGCCCCCATGGATATGGATCTGGATCGATGCTGCGGAGAGATCCCTCAGACTTCCGGCCCGTGAGTATGCTAGGCAACGCCCAATCGCCCACCCCTCATCCTGGTGCCCCCTTTCCAGGCCGTGGCCGAGGCGGCGCACCACCAAGAGCCAGGGATTTTGCGGGTGTCCGAGGAGGAGTCTGGCATGGGCCTCTGCCGGAGGCCACGAATAGCAACAATCGAAGTATGGCGTCGCCGCCGCCGCCGCCGCCGCCGCCGCCCACGGGCACTATTCTGGGCGGCACGGTCGGGATGGAAGTGCCTAGCGGACCAGCACCAGCCTACGCAGCGGAATACGGACGAAGCCCAAGTGCTGATAGCCGGCCGTATCCGATGGTTTCTCCGGGAGGGATCGTATCCCCGGGACCTCGACCTAACCTCTCGACACGTGCTTCGCACGGCCCCGGGCCCTTCCACCCCTCTGGAGGCTTCGGTGGTCGAGACCCGACCCCGGGCCCGAGATTCCGCGGACCTGGATACATGATGGAGCGAGGGTCACCGGGGCCGCCGCCACCGCCATCACCGTCGACCCACCCAGGCATGGTCGTAGGCCAAGCGATCGAGATGAACGCTTCGACCGGAAGTCCCTCGCCGTCGCAAACGCCGTTCGCCCCGGATCGAGCCTCTCATGGCTACAGCTATGGCTACGCGGGTGCGGGTCTCCCTCCTGTTTACCAGGCAGATGGAGCTCGCCTCGACAGCGGACCCAGGAGCCCAACTGGTGGCTACAGCCGACAGGAGTGAGTAGCCAGCCGTTCGACGGTATCTCTCAAGGACGAGTTTGTTCTAACGCTGACGACTCCCTAGAACCTATGTTCCACCGCGCGCTGGATGGAACCAAGGTCATCAGCGCAGCGCTCCGCCTATCGATCTAAGTCGGCCGCCGCCGATGCGCAGCGAGCCATCCCCCGTCGAACTTCCCACCGCCGAACCAGAGGGTCCGAGGCAGCCGCACCGTGATACCGACCGCCCGTCATTAGCTACGGGAAACTCCTATTACGAGGACGTTGATCCTCGGTTCGTAGGGGTGGATTCCGTACAAAACGTCGCAGAACTCTCGGCGTCTCAGTACTCTCCACAGGGTCTCCGTCCTGGCTCGGACCCGCCTCCGACCGACACGGCCCGGCCGCACTTGGGCCAGCACCAGTCGTACGATGAACTTCGTGAGATGGCCCGCTCGCCGGCGCAGAGCGAGACGAGCCAGTACACCTCCGTCTCCCGGGGCGGAATCAATCCGAGTTGGCAGCCTTCAGCTCCAGCGGGTGGACTCGGATACGGAACGCACGGATCAGCGTCGCATCAGCCCCCAGCGCAGCAACGTCAGGATGTGCTTCTCGCAGGCAGCGCGGATTTCGAGCTACCACATGGCGCCGGCCACGACTCTGCGGGGGGGCCGATATCGGCGTCAACGGCAACACAGACTCCTCCTATTGTCCCGGCTGCCGCCGGAGGACGCTACCCTTAGCTCAGCCAACCATCCGCCTCGAGATGCTAAAACCGGCCAGAAGGACAGCCCCAAGAGATCACGCACTCTATTCACGTTCTACTCTCGACAATCGACCCGAGCAAAGTTTTCTTGGTCGGCTCAAGCGTGTGCCCCTAATCCGAGACTCGAACAGCTACGCCGTCTTCCATGGCTGCATCCTGTCGTCCATGGCGCTTCAGCCCTCCCCTTTTCTCCTCGATATTCTCTGTACACCAAACCGGACAACGGGTTTTTTCAATTTCCCCCTTTTATGACACATTTCCTGCTCGGTCACCAGCTGATGGTGTGTAGCAGACTTCTCTTTCCCTTCCAAGGTTGTTTTCGTGGTCCTTTTATGTTCTCTTCTGATACCTCGAGCATTTGATGGATGGCTTTAGTGTATTTTAAGCTCTCTGTGAGCATGAAGATGGATTTTAACCCGCTGCCCACAATAGTAGCTAGTCCCGCTACGCCATCGAGGGATGTATACTCTAGCGGACCATGAGGGCGGCATGTAGGAAACCCAATCCGCAGACCAAGACGCCAGCTCTGACCGGAAACAGTTGCCCAAATATTGCTTCGGCCATAGAAATAGATATAAGAAAGGAGAGTACTGAGGCCGAGTTGGAAGACAAAAATTTGGTTTGAGAGGCGCCAAATGAGAACAATCTCATCGATTGCCATTCCGACCACGATCACCTGCTGCCCGTAGCGCCTCTCTTTCTTGCTCTGCCCGCCTCTCCCTTTCCCTCTGCTTTCCGTCCTTTCTAGCCAACGTGCTAGCGATCCACTCTTCAATCTCCTCGTTGGCCTCCTGCTCGGTGCCATGTATACCCATCCCAGCTCTGACTTTCGTTCTGAGCTCGTCCAAGGAGGAGATGTCAAAGGCCCACAAAACCCCGCCCGTGGTCATCAAAGCGAGACTGAAGACGTTGAGCGTTGCCAAGTTGAGGGCTTCGACGGCTTCTCTTGGTCCGTTGGCCCGTGGAACGGCGCGGTTGGTCTGGTGGAAGAATGCCGGCAGAACCGCTCTGTACTTACGCACCAAAGCTCGTCGCGTGATGGCCGTCGACAGCACGAAGAAGCTTGCTCCAGCGAAGAAGAGCGCCAATTGCCTGCGAGCTCGAGGGGAGAAGAAGTCCGAGTACGAAGGTAACATGTTCTTGGCTGGAGACGCACGTCGGCCTCTATCGGTCGAGTCCTCCTGAGACATTGCCAAGGAGGAGGAGGAGGAAGAGAGACGTGGCCGGAAGTGCAGACGACGATTCTTTCTGCCCAATGAGTCAGTTTCACAGCCGACTGAAGCTTCCAACAAATTGCGAGAGATGACTTATGTTCTTACTCTTCTTCGGCGGCGCTGGATGATTCGAGCTCTCAAGCTTCACTAGTGTGGCGGGAAAAGTGCCCTATTTGCATTGTCTCCACTGCGCCGGAACAATGCTTTTCCGACGGTGGTTCTGAGCCTAGAACGATGGCTTACGTAATGTACGATTCTACCACATCTCACGTCGAAGGGCGCGCTCCAATCAGCAGGCACGTTAGGGCAGAAGGGATGCTCACTTTCTCCGCCCATGGCTTCCTTGGCTGTTCGAGGTGCTGGAGGCTAGTCGACCGTAGCTCTATGCTTGGTGCTCGTGGTGGCTATGGCCATCGCGTCTCTCGGCTCGGCGGCATTCCGTCGACATCCAGTCGCCTCAAGCCCCGGCATCGAACTTTCTCGTCTGGACGTCATCCGAGGCAGTTTCATCGCGAAATTCAGCAGTTTGGCCCTTTCGTGCCGCCGAAACCGGACTCCTTACCCAGGCAGACTCCACCGAGAACGTATCCTCGAACGCGCCGATGGACTCGGCGGCTAGCATACGTCGCTGCCGCGTTGGGGCTTGTCTACACGTTCGATAGAGTGTGGCTTGCCTCTTCTCTGGCAAGGACGGCGCGTACGTTCAAGACCGGTGTCATCGTGGCTCTAGATTACAAAATTAACTTCCGGCACGACCCAATCTTCGCGAACTCGATCGCGGAGGTGCATGAGCGCAGCGCCAGAAGGTGGTTTGACCTGCTCTGTGCCAATGGCGGGCTATATCTCAAGATCGGTCAGGCCATCGCGATGCAGAGCGCCGTTCTACCGCCAGAATTTCAAAAGATGTTCGCCAGGATGTTTGACGACGCGCCACAGAATGACTGGGTAGACGTGGCAAAGGTAATCCAAGAGGACTTTGGAAAACCGGCCGAGGATGTATTCGGCGTCTCGTTTGACCGGACTGAAGATTCTCGCCTTGGGCTTATGGAGAAGACGGCCAGGGCCAGTGCGAGCGTAGCGCAAGTGCACTGGGCACGCCTCGCCGACGGCAGAGAAGTTGCCATCAAAGTCCAGAAGAGGGAAATTGCGCAACAAGTCGGCTGGGATCTATGGACGTTCAAGTAGGAAAAGTCCTTTCCTCGATTGGACTTGGGGTTTCTCATGCAATCCACCACAGGGTCGTCACATATATCTATTCCAAGTGGTTTGATATCCCGGTATACAGCCTTGTGCCCTACATCACCGAAAGACTGTTCTTGGAGACGGACTTCGAAAACGAGGCGAACAACGCGGAGCGGATGGCGCAGCTTGTGGCGGACGAACCACGACTGAAAGGAAGGGTCTACATCCCTCGGGTCTACCGAGAATTGAGCTCGAAGAGGGTCATGACGGCTGAATGGATCGAGGGCGTGCGGCTGTGGGATAAAGAAACTCTCGCCGCGCCTTGGAAGGGAGGGTGTGGCCGAGGTAGCCCGGGATGTCGAGGGACACCGCTCGACGTCGCCGGCCGGACCCGGCAGAGTCCAGGCGATCAGATCGTCGGGCCGGCTCGATCGTCGCACGGCTGGCTCAAACCAGAGCGAGCCTGGTGGAGAGGGCCGGACGGGAACGGTGGGCTTGGAGTTCGACTGAAGGATGTTATGACCATCATGGTCGACCTGTTCTCTGCTCAGATGTTCCTTTGGGGAGTTGTCCACGTCGATCCCCACCCGGGGAACCTCTTCGGACGCCGCACTCCGTCAGGCGAAGCTGAGCTTGTCCTCATCGACCACGGGCTGTACATTCATATCGAACCTAAACTGCGCCACCAATACGCACTCTTCTGGAAGAGCTTGCTGACGTTCGACAACAAAACGCTCCGGGAGATTGTACAGGAGTGGGGTGTCAGCAACGTGGATATCTTCGCCTCTGCCACTCTGTTGCGGCCCTACACCGGCGGCGACCGCTCGACCGAACGCCGAATCCAAGGCCTGGGCGGTCAAGACGATACCGGAGACCCGCAGCAGCAGCAGCAGCAGCAGCAGCGTGGATTTCTGCGACGCCGAACGAGCAACTCCGATCAAGCCGCCCGGGCCTTTGAAGCGCAAGAGAAGATGCGGCAAGGTATCCGTGAAGTGCTGGGAGGCGACAACAGCAAATGGCCACAGGCACTAGTCTTCCTAGGGCGCAACCTGCGCATCGTGCAAGGCAACAACCAGTATCTCGGCTCACCAGTCAATCGAATCAAGATCACGGGCATGTGGGCATCCCGAGCTCTTGTCGAATCACCCGATTTACCCTGGTCCCAGAAAGTAGCCAATCTGTACCGGCATGTCCTCTTCCGTCTTGTGCTCCTCACCACCGACATCGCCTTCTACATGGCCCGGGCCAAGCAGCTGCTTGGGCGTGGAGGCGGCCTTGAGGACGAGATGGAGAAGCAACTCAAGAACGTCGCCAAGGACACTTTTGGAGTCGAGCTGAACCATGCAGTGTTTGAGGGGTAGGGCTTTCCCTAGAAACAATCTATTTCACTACCCTTGTGCTTAGAGAAGTCTGCGTCCCAACCTCGTATCTCATCACCTTTGATCGTGGGTTCGAGTTCCTTTATGGACACCTTTATCACGAAGGGGGTTTTTTTATTTGATTCTTACACTGGTAGTAGCTTTACAGCCATGCAGATCTTCTAGCTAATAGTAAACTCCTTCAGAAAACCTTTGAAGGAATAAAAACTGTAGGCAGGGTGTGACTAGGGGATGTAACAAAAGAGATCTTGAAGTTTCTGGTAAGAGAAAAAGATCTAGGTATTAGATTGGGAATAGTGGAGTTTGAAAGCCAGATTAAACTGGTTCAGTCTTTTCAAAGACATAAACCAGTATAAGAACTTCTGTAGAAGCTCTGGGTTTGAAATAATAGTGGTGAAGTCTCGGGGATTAAAAGAAACTTGTTGTCTTTGTCTTGAATAAAGAGAGCATGAAGAGGTGATGTGTTTTGCAGTTTCTTCTGCTTGGCCACACACACATAGAGGGGTAGGGAAGTCAGGAACTCCAGCTCTGAAAAGAAAACTTGCCAGACCAATTCTTCCAGTCCTGATTTGCAGTAGCAGACTTGCCTCAGCTTTCTGTAACTCTTTGTAGAGCTTCAGACCACAGTTGAGCTATGCCAAGGCATAGCGCAGAGTCGACATCCCGTGCAGGGTCTCTGCCACGCTTCCCCGCAGTCCTGAGGCCTTTTGCGCTCCGCCGTGTACGCTCACCCCTAGGTCCTGCTTCGGAGCGCCGGGTTGCCAGCCCGGAGCCCACGCTCCAACTGTAGTTTGCTCCTTGAGCCCGTCATTTGCAGCCTGAGCCTGCACTCTGTACGGACCGGCATGCGCTTCCGTCCTCTCGGGCCATATAGACAGTCTCGAAGTAGGCCCAGACCCTACTGCCGTCACTGCCATTATATGCCACGCCCCGCAGCTCTCGCTGTTTCGCGTTACCTCTGTAGATCTCTCGTACAGAGGCCGACCATGCCTCGCAGGCTCTACGGACCCTGCAGGCCATGCAGCACCTGCAGGACCGCCTTTCCAGCCCACTAACCAAGTAGGGAGGAGTCTCAATCTGCCCGCTGTCGCCTGTGGGGCCCCGGTTGTACGTGGTGACCCACCGGAGAACCTCCGAACAGAGAACCTCCAGTGCCCCGGCCCTGGTCCGCAGGCAGTCCGAAGGGAACCCGTGGCAAGGCCTTAGGCAAAACCATCAAGCCAGCACTTTGGCTATCACACGGCCCTTAGGCACTGGAGCGGCGGGCTTCCTCCGGGCTGCCTGCTCGCCTTCTTGAACACGTATTCCCCGTTCGATTAACAATGCCGCGGTGCAGATATCGCTCCCCTCCTAGAACAAGATCCTCGATGCATTAGCTGCTAGAGACTCTGCTAGAAGGGGGGTGTGCGATGAGAACTCCTCTCGACTACTCCAGAGGTGTCCTGTCGGATGCCTAGACTTCACATCCACCAGCTGCAGGGCTGGCTTCGGGCCGTAGCGTACACGGTAGACATCCGTCGGGTGGTTTTCATAACCAGTTTGGTCGCAGTCCTCTGTTCTGCTGATGTTGCTTCACGGGGGCGTCCAGGGTGCCTGCGCGACACCTCCGGGGGCCCGTCGCTCCACGGGCACCAGCAGCTCGACCGGTGACTCAATTAGCTCTCGGTGCAGCGACTACAAGCAGCTTGGATGACTGCCTGCCATCGCTGCCCCGAGGTTCCCAGCCTGCACCGCGTGGAGGTTTGAGTCGTCGCAGGCCATCACGAAGGGTAAGTGTATCGCAGAGAATAATAAACGCCATAGTGACTGGGTTCTCTTTCGATGGGTTCCACGCTGTCTCGGTGTATCCGACCAGGTTCTCGGTGTCCGCCAACACTCGAGTGATGTTCTTGCGACCCTCGGTCCACTCAAGCTTCAGCGTGTTTTCGTGGTCCCCGGCATAGTACAAGCCAAGTACCCCGACTGAAGCGACCAACCGCTCAAACTTGGCAATCAGCTCAGCAGGTGGGGATTCTGTAGGCTTGGTTGTGAACTCGTAGGCTTTACCATTAGCCAACCATCGTTCGGGGTAATAAACAGCTGTGTCAGTTAACATAACCGGCTCGGACACATTTCCTTCAGCCAGCATAATTTCACCAGCGGCAAGCGTGCAGTGGGCATGGACTAGGCATAGTCCAAACTTGTTCCCGTACAAACCCAGAAGACTCGAGATAGCTGTGAAAATAGCCCGCCGGTTAACGAGTCTTTCGTCAGCTTCCCCTAGGGTGACGAGAGTATTGTAGAGACGAGATCAGTAGCCATTGTAGCTCGAGCTTGACAAGTTTCGGTAGAGGTTTGACTGGTTTGAACCTAGAAAGACATCTCTTGTAAGCTGTTATACCTTCTGGGTTATTGATAATAGTACTTTATACTGTACCGTAATGATGATGTCCCTGTTTTCAAAAGAAAGTTGGAGGAGATGACCGTTGTAGGAAAAATATTAGGACGAGGGAAAGTCTCTATCTTATATAGCCAAGTAATCATAGTGAATATATATCTGGTGTCCATGAAGCCAGTGATCAGGGTGGATGTGTGGTATAGCCAGTGATCAGCGTGAGTGTATAGCTAGTGGTTAGGGTGGATAGTTCTAGACCAGAAGAGTATGGAAGAGTGACATGTGAGGTGTTGCGGCCGCAGGGCTGAGCCTGGCTTAGTCAGTACGGTACCGTAGTCGATCACGTGACGCTCGTTATCACCCAACGCTCGGTTGAGCGACCAAGCACCCCCTCGACAAAAAGTTGAATAACTCAATAGATATTTGTTGGAATCATCTCAAATTTGGATATGTGATAGAGCAGTATGTATAGAAGAGATATTGAGCAATAGAAATCTAGTGTACAAAACATGATGGCTTCTTCATAACCCGACCACGTGAAGTCAGTTTGAGACTGTCCTTCCTGGAGCTCAACTTATCTCCGTCATTTTCAACAACAGGACCTTCCTGGCTTGGTGGAAATGATTCCTTGATAGGCCCTGAATATCTCTGAACTTTCTCTTTCTCTGCAGTCTGCGTACTATAGTCAATTACATAACACTTGGTATCACTCAACACTCAGTTGGTGACTACCCTGATAAAAACTTGAATATCACAACAAATCTTTGTCAGAATAGTCTCAGACTTGAATATGTGGTGGATGAGAATATATAAAAGAGATAGGGAGTATTAGAAGTCTAGTGTACACAGGATCATAGCTTGCTCAAGACTTGGTCATGTGAAGTCAGTTTTAGAGCTTCCTTTTCTGAATTCTACTTTTTTCTGGTATTTTTAATAAGACAGGTCTTATTACTTGGTGGAAAAGAGTTCTTAATAGTAGCTGAGCTTTCCTGAACCTTCTGTTCTTCTCCTATCTGATCATTGGATTGCTTAACTATGTACAACCAGAGTCACAAACTGCCAACTTTAATTTGGGTGACTGGAGGTGTTACTGACTATTCAGGATAAATCAGAGTACTGGTCTTGTTGTTTGTTGTAGTCTCGCTAGGTAGAAACTATTGTTAGTACAATAGTTGATCACACATCTTCTCCTGCATGGTGATGTTACGACCCAGGAGGAACACAGCTCTTATACTCACAGAAGGCAGCAGACAGGATACTGGACGGAAGTACCAAGCGGCATAACACGGGAAGCAGTCACGTGACCGACAAGACAGACCAGGGGTTGCTCGCCGCAGGATGTATATGCGTGAGCAAAGTGAGCAGAGCTCACCCAGCTCACCGATCACCCACTATATAGTCTGGTGATAGTTCCTCTATGGAACAATCATCTTCAACTTATGTTGTGATCCAGACAACTAGATCTACTTTAATACAATCCTTTGTACAAAGCTATTGATCAGATGTCACCACCACCATGTTCTACCAAACCTCTTCGCACTCCTTGACACTTCTCTCCTGCGAGAACCAACCTGCCTTCCGTATCTTACCCTTATCCTATACTCAGTTAGGACAGCACAGTACAGACTGCAACACTTTGAAGACCCTCAAGAATGAGTACCTCAGGAGCACCCAACCCCAGCTTCCCAGATGGAAAGATTAGTGTCGCCAAGCCAGACCTGTTCTACGGTGAAAGGAACAAGGTTGATGATTGGCTTATGCAACTCCAAGTCTACTTTCAATTCCAACCAGAGATGAGGCTGCCTAGAGAAAAGTGGCCCCTCTTCGCAACCACTTACATGAGAGGTAATGCCTATTGATAGATCAAGCCCTACGTCAACAAACATCTCTCAGGAAACAGAGATCACAACAGCACAACAGAATAGATAACAAAATAGACATGATTCAAGGAAAAGATCAAGAAGATCCTTGGACTATCTAACAAAGACAAAGTGGCTATACAAATAATCCAGCACATCAAGCAACAACACTCCACCGCAGAGTATACCACGTAGTTCAAACAATACTCAGTACTGACTGACTGGGATGACAAAGCTCTAATAGTCATGTACTGACGTGGACTCAAGGAAAACATGAAGGATGAAATCACCTTTGACAGACAAGCAGTCAACACACTGGACAAACTCATCACACAAGCAATCAACATCAACAACAGGCTATTCAAGTGAGTGATAGAGAAACACCACAACAGAGGATATAGCCACCCTGCATGGTATGTGAGCAACCACTACAAGCTACCTAACAAGGCACCACCACATAATCTATATAGCTATGCACCTATGGAACTGGATGCAGTTCACTACAGAGGAAGGTTCACAAAGGGAAGGAACAACAAAAAAAGGAAAGCACTGAAGTGCTATACCTGTGGCAAGCTAGGCCACATAGCAAAAGACTGTTGTTCAAAGAACAAGGTACACTGACAGCAACTTAATACACTTGACAGAGACTGGAATGTCATTGAGCCAGAGAACCCACCAGGAGAGGCTTAGCTATCCCTTGAACAATAGGACAACTATAATCAGACACTGGAAGCAGTCTATCAACTGGCAATATCAGGAGGCAAGAACCTACTAGAGCAGACAGGTCAGGACAAGGGACAGGAGTCCTTAACCACCTCTGATAGGGACTGAGACAAACCCATGTCTATCAAGGAAGAAATACTGCAAAAAAGCTATACTTACAGCATGGACCCATGAAACCTACGGCACAGCAAACTACAGTGGAGGTTTTGCACAAAGCACTACTGCACCTACCACAAATAGTTACAAAGATATAGAGAACACTCACCCTACCGCACCACCTGCTATAAGCATTGAGTCAATTGCAAGAAGGATGCGTGTGAAATACACCTTTAGGACAAACACCAACACACCACATTCCCTGGGCACACACACGATTGGCATGAACACCTCATGTTCCTACAGCAAGGCAACAATAATAACTGCTACATCAACAACTGGCAGTACTGCCTTAAGCCTGGATGTGACAAGCATCAGTAAGACAAATTCATAAACAGATTCCTCAGAACTGACAGGAATGGCTGGACCTATTGCCCAGTCAGTGGGAAAACACTTCAAACAGGAAAAGATTGAACTCCCTTGTCAAGGGGTGACACCAGAAGCTCAACAACATGACCTCTAGCAACACAAAGCACCTGTGATTGCCTGTGTCACTACACACCAACACGCCAGTACAGACATATGCACTTGTTGACTCTGGAGCCAGTGGAAACTACATCTCAAAACAACTCTACAACACCCTTAGCACTGGCAAGAAACACAAGCAGCAACCCTACCAGCTCACGATGGCAAATAGACAGACAGAGCTAGTCTGCCATAAGACACAGCTAATGGAAATAGTTACTGGACACTATGCTGAAAGGATCCACCTTGATATTATCAAGTTGGCCACTCAGGATATCTATTTGGGGATGCCTTGGCTAAAGAAGTGCAACCTAGTTGTTAACTGGAGAACAGGAGTACTTATATTTAGGAACCAAGGTTTTCTGAAGGAGTTCACTATTAGCTAGAAGATCTGCATGGCTGTAAAGCTACTACCAGTGTAAGAATCAAATAAAATAAAAAAAAATTTAGGAACTGCACTAACAACACAGCTCGGACCTGTTACCAGCCGCAGAAGGTGTGGACAGATAAGGGAAGGAGTCCTCAGTGGAACCTCACTGACAGAAAGGACAACTCTCAAGAGAAGAGGTCTGCCTTGACAGGCACACCCCAGAACCAGGTGGCTAAACAGTCAGAGATGAAGATAGAGGAAGTTGTTAACTCTCTAGAGATCTCTGAAGAGTACCAACCTGGGTATGATAACCTCTTTCAGGAAAAGACAACAACAGCAGTGTTGCCTAAGCACCAACCTTGAGATCATAAGATCAAGTTGCAACCAGGGATGGAGCCAGGATTTGGACCAATCTATCAGTTATCAGAAAAAGAGCTCCAAGTACTTCACAAGTACCTGGAGGAGAACCTGAAAAAGAGTTTTATTTAAGAATCTTAATCGCCAGCAGAATACCCAATACTATTTGCACTAAAGAAAGACAGAAGTCTTTGACTTTGTGTGGACTACATGAAACTCAACAACATTACTATCAAGAACTAATACCTGTTGCCAAATGCAAACAAATTGTGAGACAGGATCAGCCAAGCTACAATCTTCACCAAGCTGGACTTGAAAAGAGTATACAACCTGATACACATGAAGAAAGGAGAAGAATGGAAGACAGCCTTCAGAACTTGATACAGACACTACAAGTACCTGGTTATGCTATTCAGACTCACAAACACACCAGCAACATGTCAAGTCTTGATCAACAATGTTATCAGAGCACACCTGGACCAAACAGCTATCACCTACCTGGACAACATTCTTGTCTACTCGAACACGCAACAGGAACATACCAAACATGTGAAGGATGTTCTATGATGCCTACAAGAGGTAGGGCTCAAGCTCAACCTGAAGAAATACAAATTCAACAAACCAGAAGTTGAATTCCTCAGATACATCATAGAGATTGAAGAGATCAAGATCAACCCTGAGAAGATCAAAGTGATTTAGCAATAGCCAACACTGACATCAGTTAAGGAAGTACAAGCCTTCCTAGAATTTGCCAACTTCAATCAACAGTTCATCAAGAACTACTCACAGATGGCAACACCACTGACAGAACTCACAAAGAAGAACATGGAGTACTGGTGGACAGAGAGACAACAAAAAGTATTCTAACAGCTCAAGGACACTTACGCCAAGGAACTAGTTCTTCTCAACTTTAAGACAGGCTAGCCAACACAAATCAAAACAGACACTTCAGACCAAGCAGTGGGAGCATGCCTATGCCAGCAAGCAGACAGCAAGTGGTACCCAGTTGCCTACTACTTATGCAAGATGTCATAAGTGGAACAAAACTATAATATCCATGACAAAAAGCTACTGGCAGTTGTCAACACACTTGAACATTGGAGAGTGTACACAGAAAGCAGTTCCAAACTCACTATCCTCACAGACCACAAGAATCTGACAACATTCACAACAACCAAGAAGCTGAACAGACAATAAGTCAGATAGACTGAACTCCTAGGGCAACACAAGTTCAAGATCTTGTACACCCCCAGACAAGATAATAGAAGAGTAGACACACTAAGCTGACAAAAAAACTACATGGAAGATGATGAACACCAAGGAATAATCTTACAGCAGGACTAGCAAGGAAACCTGGTGCCTTAACCACAGACCAACAAGCTCACAGCAGAAGACACTGAAGAATTAATAAGGAACTACCATGACAACCCAGCACATGGTCACCCAGGAATCACCAAAACCACAGACCTTATCCAACAGGCAGAGAACAATATCATCAATCTCCAACAACATGTTACAAACTACATCAGCAAATGTCTACTATACCAGAAAAACAAATATGGAAGACATAAGCCATACAGAGAAGAACACCCGAACACAATACCAAAAGGCTCTTGGGAAGACATCTTAATAGACTTCATCACAAAGCTACCCAAGTCCAAAAACCCAGTCACAGGAATCACCTACAACTTAATTATGGTGATAGTGGACAGATTCACAAAATACCTAATAACAGTACTATTCAAGAAGACCTACACAGCAGAACAATTGGGATACCTCTTACTGGACAGATTAGTCAGAGACCACAGAGTTCTACTCATGATTAGTACAGACAGAGACAAACTCTTCACATCCAACTACTAGAAGATAATCAGTGCAGCTATAGGAACAAGACCCAAAATATCTATAGCCTATCATCCACAAACTGACAGCCAGACAGAGCAAACAAATATTATGACCCATGGGATGGGAGCCACTTATTTATAGGCAATCAGGTCGCGGGCCAGGCAAGAGGACACCATGGAAGTCAAGTGACCAACCAACAAGGGGTCACGTGACTGTCAAGACACACGGGAGTCTTGATGCAGCATGCATGAAGCATCAAGACAATCTCACCAGTCTTGACACAGGATGCATGAAGTATTGAGACAATCTCACCAGTCTTGACACAGGATGCATGAAGCATCAAGACAATCTCACCAGTCTTGATGCAGAGTGCATAACATGGTGAGACTGTCAAGACAATCTCACCCATCTTGACGTCAAGACTGTCAAGACAATCTTGATCATCTTGACAGGCCAGCACTATATAGTCTGGCAATAGTTCTCTTATGGAACAATCATCTTCAACTCATGTTGTGATCCAGACAACTAGATCTACTTTAATACAATCCTTTTGTACGAAGCCATTGATCAGGTGTCACCACCACCATGTTCCACCAAACCCCTTCACACTCCTTGACACTTCTCTCCTGTGAGAACCAACCTGCCTTCCACATCTTGCCCTTAATCCTATACTCAGTTAGGATGGCACAGTACAGACCACAACACTTTGAAGACCCTCAAGGATGAGTACCTCAGGAGCAACCAACCCCGGATTCCCAGATGGAAAAGTTAGCGTCGCCAAGCCAGACCTGTTCTACAGTGAAAGAAACAAGGTTGACGACTGGCTTATGCAACTCCAAGTCTACTTTCAATTCCAACCAGAGACAAAGCTGCCTAAGGAGAAGTGGCCCCTCTTCACAACCACTTACATGAGAGGTAATGCTTATCAATAGATCAAGCCCTACATCAACAAACATCTCTCAGGAAACAGAGACCATGACAGCACATCAGAATGGATGACAAAATAGACATGATTCAAGAACAAGATTAAAAGGATCCTTGGACTATCTAACAAAGACAAAGTGGCTATACAAATGATCTAGCACATCAAACAACAACACTCCACCACAGAGTACACCACGCAGTTCAAGCAATACTCAGTACTGACTGACTGGGACAACAACACTCTGATGGTCATGTACTGACATAGACTCAAAGAAAACATAAAGGACAAAATCACCTTTGACAGACAAGCAGTCAACACACTGGACAAGCTCATCACACAAGCAATCAACATTGATGACAAGCTATTCAAGCAAGCGATGGAGAAGTGCCACGACAGAGGATACAGCCACCCCACATGGCATGTGAGCAACCACTACAAGCTGCCTAACAAGGCACCACCACATGACCTATATGGCTATGCACCTATGGAACTGGATGCAGTCCACCACAAGGGAAGGTTCACGAAGGGAAGGAACAACAAAAAAGGAAAGCACTAAAGTGCTATACCTGTGGCAAGCTAGACCACATGGCAAGAGACTGTTGTTCAAAGAACAAGGTGCACTGACAGCAACTTAATACACTTGACAGAGACTGGAATGTCATCAAGCTGGAGGACCCACCAGGAGAGACTCAGCTATCCCTCAAACAATAGGACAACTACGATCAGACATTGGAAGCAGTCCACCAACTGGCAACATCAGGAGGCAAGAACCTACCAGAACAGACAGGTCAGGACAAGGGACAGGAGCCCTTAACCACCTCTGATGGGGACTGAGACAAACCTATGTCTATCAAAGAAGAAATACCACAAGGAAGCTATGCTTACAGCATGGACTCATAAAACCTACAGTATGGCGAACTACAGTGGAGGTTTTGCACAAAACACTACTGCACCTACCACAAACAACTACGAAGGTACAGAGAACATTCACCCTACCGCACCACCTGCCACAAGCATTGGGTCAATTGCAAGAAGGATGCGTGTGAGATCTATCTTTGAGACAAACGCCAACACACCACATTCTCCAGGCACACACATGATTGGCACAAACACCTCATGTTCCTACAGCAAGGCAACAACCATAACTGCTACGTCAACAATTGGCAGTACTACCTCAAGCCTGGATGTGACAAGCATCAGCAAGACAAATTCATGAACAGATTCCTCAGAACTGATGGGAATAGCTGGACCTATTGCCCAGTCAGTAGAAAGACACTTCAATCAGGAAAAGACTGAACTCTCTTGTCAAGGGGTGACATCAGGAGCTCAACAACATGACTCCTAGCAACGCAAAGCACCTGTGATTGCCTGTGTCACTACACACCAACACGCCAGTACAGACATACACACTTGTTGACTCTGGAGCCAGTGGGAACTACATTTCAAGACAACTTTACAACACCCTCAGCACTGGAAGGAGACACAAGCAGCAGCCCTATCAGCTTGTGATAGTAAATAGACAGACAGAGCTAGTCTGCCATAAGACACAGCCAATGGAAATAGTTACTGGACACTATGCTGAAAGGATCCACCTTGATATTGTCAAGTTGGCCACTCAGGATATCTATTTGGGGATGCCTTGGCTAAAGAAGCACAACCCAGTTGTTAACTGGAGGACAGGAGTACTTATGTTTAGGAACTGCACTAACAACACAGCTCAGACCTGTTACCAGCCGCAGAAGGCGTGGACAGATAAGGGAAGAAGTCCTCAGTGGAACCTTACTGACAGAAAGGACAACTCTCAAGAGAAGAGGTCTGCCTTGACAGGCACACCCCAGAACCAGGTGGCCAAACAGTCAGAGATGAAGAGAGAGAAAGTTGTTAACCTTCTGAAGATCCCTGAAGAGTACTGACCTGGGTATTATAACCTCTTTCAGAAAGAGACAACGACAGCAGTGTTACCTAAGCACCAACCTTGGGATCATGAGATCAAGTTGCAACCAGGGACAGAGCCAGAATTTGGACCAATTTACCAGTTATCAGAGAAAGAGCTCCAAGTACTTTGCGAGTACCTGGAGGAAAACCTGAAAAAGAGTTTCATTCAAGAATCTCAATCACCAGCAGAATACCCAATACTATTTGCACCAAAGAAAGACAGAAGTCTTCAACTTTATGTGGATTACAGGAAACTCAACAACATTACTATCAAAAACTGATATCTGTTGCCAAATGCGAACAAATTGCGAGACAGGATCAGCCAAGCTACAATCTTTACCAAGCTGGACTTGAAAGAAGTATACAACCTGATACACATGAAAGAAGGAGAAGAATAGAAGACAGCCTTCAGAACCCAATACAGATACTACGAGTATCTGGTTATGCTATTCAGACTCACAAACACACCAGCAACATGTCAAGCCTTGATCAACAATATTATCAGAGCACACCTGGACCAAACAGCTATCACCTACCTGGACAACATTCTTGTCTACTCGAACACACAACAGGAACATACCAAACATGTGAAGAATATTCTATGATGCCTACAAGAGGTAGAGCTCAAGCTCAACCTGAAGAAATGCGAGTTCAACAAACTGGAAGTTGAATTCCTCAGATACATCATAGGAATCAAAGAGATCAAGATCAACCCTGAGAAAATCAAAGTGATTCAACAATAGCCAACACTGACATCAGTTAAGGAAGTACAAGCCTTCCTAGGATTTGCCAACTTCAACTGACAGTTTATTAAGAACTACTCACAGATGGTAACACCACTGACAGAACTCACAAAGAAGGACGTGGAGTACTGGTAGACAGAGAGACAACAAAAAGTATTCCAACAGTTCAAGGACACTTGCGCCAAGAAACCAGTTCTTCTCAACTTCAAGACAGGCCAGCCAACACAAATCAAAACAGACACCTCAGACCAAGTGGTGGGAGTATGTCTATACCAACAGGCAGACAGCAAGTGGCACCCAGTTGCCTACTACTCACGCAAAATGTCACAAGTGGAACAAAACTATGATATCCACGACAAAGAGCTACTGGCAGTTGTCAACGCACTCGAACACTGGAGAGTGTACACGGAAAGCAGTTCTGAACTCACTGTTCTCACAGACCACAAGAATCTGACAACATTCACAACAACCAAGAAGCTGAACAGACAGCAAGTCAGATGGGCTGAACTCCTAGGGCAACACAAGTTTAAGATCTTGTACACCCCCGGACAAGACAACAGGAGAGCAGACACACTAAGCTGACAAAAAGACCACATGGAAGATGATGAACACTAAGGAATGATCTTACAGCAGGACCAGCAAGGAAACCTGGTGCCTCAACCACAGATCAACAAGCTCACAGCAGAAGACACTGAAGAACTAATAAGGAACTACCATGATAATCCAGTATATGGTCACCCAGGAATCACCAAAACCACAGACCTTATCCAACAGGCAGGGAACAATGTCATCAACCTCTGACAACATGTCACAAGCTACATCAGCAAGTGTCTACTATGCCAGAAAAACAAACATGGAAGACATAAGCTATACAGAGAGAGACACCCGAACACAATACCAAGAGGCCCTTGGGAAAACATGTTAATAGACTTCATCACAAAGCTACCCAAGTCCAAAGACCCAGTCACAGGAATCACCTACAACTTAATTATGGTGATAGTGGACAGATTCACAAAATATTTAATAGTGGTACTATTCAAGGAGACCCACACAGCAGAACAGTTAGGACACCTCTTACTGGACAGATTGGTCAGAGACCACAGAGTTCCAATCATGATTATTACAGACAGAGACAAACTCTTCACGTCCAACTACTGGAAAACAATCAGTGCAGCCATGGGAACAAAACCCAAAATATCTACAGCCTATCACCCATGAACTGACAGCCAGACAGAGCAAGCAAACCAAGTCCTGGAGACTTACTTACAGTATTACATCAACCAGACCCACAGCAATTGGGTACAGTTATTACCAGTGGCACAGCTGGCAATCAACCAGCACAGATCAGACTCAACAAAGGAATCACCATTCTTTGCCAATTTTGGATGACATGCAAACATCAGAATGCCAAGCAGAGCTTCACCAAACACAGAGAAAGCACTCCAACATGACAAGCTCCTACAACAAACACACACAATGATGAGGCATTACCTTCAAGAGACCTCAGAAAAGATGCAACACCAAATAGACAAAAAATCAAAAATGGTACCTCAGCTGAAGAAGGGGGATAAAGTCTACCTCCTCACAAAAAATTGGAAAGTCAAGAAACCAAGAATGAAGAAACTGGACCATGTCAAGGTCAGACTATTTTCAGTCAAAGAAAGAACTGGACCAGTCAATGTCAGACTGCGACTACCAAGAGACACTCAGGTACACCCAAACTTTCACATCTCAATGATCAAATTAGCTGACCAGAGCACACCCTTGCAGGAAACATTTCATTACCAACCAGAGGAAGAACAGGAATTCAAGGTTGAACAGATCCTGAAGAGAAAAGGTCAGCGATACCTTGTCAAGTGGAAAAACTACCCAGACTCAGAAAATACCTGGGAACCACTTAGGAACCTTGTGAACTGCCAGCTCCTTCTGCAGCAGTTCCGGCAGCAGCAGGACTGAACAGCTCAGCCTGCAGTGTGGACGTGTCAATAACTGTTGCTGACAAGTCTTCACCATCTGCCTCCATCTCAGCAACAAGGCACTGGAGCTTCTTTTTTGCTCAACCCTCAGCACCTTCAAGAACCTTTCACTTTCAGGACACACAAGCCTGCAGCTTGGCAAGCTACTCAACAAAAGCATCCTGCTTGGCCTCATCAACAGCCAAATCCTCGCAAAGGTTATCTTGGGTCATGTTCAGCGACTCCCAAGAAAGCGACACACAGGACTTCCTACAACAAGTGCATTCAGCGCACTTCAACTTATTGTTGTCGTCAGACATTCAGAAGCAGGGCTTGTAGTTCAAAACACAGAAGTCACACAGAGCAAGCAACACAAAGTTATGATCACAGATCTGGGCTGCCAGTTGTTTTCAGTAAGCAGAGGCACGTGATTTTGCAGACATACTCAAGAATTCATCAGGACAATGAATAAAGGAGAGGAGGGTAGTGTTACAACCTATGGGATAGGAGCCACTTATTTATAGGCAATCAGGCTGTGGGCCAGGCAAGAGGACACCATGGAAGTCAAGTGACCAACCAACAAGGAGTCACGTAACTGTCGAGACACACACAGGAGTCTTGACGCAGCATGCATGAAGCATCAAGACAATCTCACCAGTCTTGACACAGGATGCATGAAGCATCAAGACAATCTCACCAGTCTTGACACAGGATGCATGAAGCATCAAGACAATCTCACCAGTCTTGACGCAGGGTGTATAACATAGTGGGACTGTCAAGACAATCTCACCTGTCTTGATGTCAAGACTGTCAAGACAATCTTGATTGTCTTGACAGGCCAGCACTATATAGTCCAGTGATAGTTCCCTTATGGAACAATCATCTTCAACTCATGTTGTGATCCAGACAACTAGATCTACTTCAATACAATCCTTTTGTACAAAGCTATTGATCAGGTGTCACCACCACCATGTTCCACCAAACCTCTTCGCACTCCTTGACACTCCTCTCCTGCGAGAACTAACCTGCCTTCCACATCTTGCCCTTAATCCTATACTCGGTTAGGACAGCACAGTACAGACCGCAACAACAAACCAAGTTCTGGAGACTTATTTGTGGCATTACATCAATCAGATCCACAGCAATTGGGTACAATTATTACCAGTGGCACAGCTGGCAATCAACCAGCACAGATCAGACTTAACAAAGGAATTGCTATTCTTTGCCAATTTTGGACAACATGTAAATATCGGAATGCCAAGCAGAGCTTCACCAAACACAGAGAAAGCACTCCAACATGACAAGCTCCTACAGCAAATACACACAATGATGAGGCACTACCTTCAACAGACCTCGGAGAGAATGCAGTGCCAAATAGACAAAAAATCAAAAATGGCACTTCAGCTAAAGAAGGGGGATAAAGTCTACCTTCTCACAAAGAATTGGAAAACAAAAAAGCTGAAGACAAAGAAGCTTGACAACATCAAGGTCAGACTATTTTTGGTTGAAGAAAAAACAGGACCAGTCAACATCAAGATACAACTACCAAGGGATGCCAGAGTCTATCCAAACTTTCATATCTTAATGATTAAACCAGCCGACCAGAGCACACCCTTGCAGGAAATATTTCATTACCAGCCTGAAGAAGAGTAGGAGTTCGAAGTTGAACAAATCCTGGCTAAGAAAGGTCAGTGACAACTTGTTAAGTGGAAAGGATACCCAGACTCGGAAAATACCTGGGAACCACTCAAGAACCTCAAGAACTGCCAGCTTCTTCTGCGACAGTTTCGGCAGGAGCAGGACTGAACAGCTTGGCCTGCAGCACAGACGTATTGATGACTGATCAAGTCAAATCCTTGCCATCTGACTCTATCTCTTTCACCAGACACTGAAGCTTCTGCTTCGCACAGACCTCAGCGCTCTCCAACACCTTTCACTTCTGAGACAGATAAACCTGCACCACCACAAGTTGTTTAAAAAGTGTGTCACGCGTTGCCTCTTCAGCGGCCACATCCTCACGAAGGTTATCCCAGGACATGTTCAGAGTCTCCCAGGACACAGAGACACAAGACCTTCCGCACTGAGTGCACGTAGCACATTTCAACTTATTGTCTCCTCCCAGCATTTGGAAACACAGACGACCACAAAGGACACAAAAGTCGCAGGGTGTACGTGAAACAAAATCCTGATCGTGGATTTGAGTAGCAAGCTGAGTTTGGCTAACAGTCACACGTGACTTCAGAGATATGACCAAGTTTCATCAGGATGATGAAAGATGGAGAGGAGGATAGTGTTACAACCCAGGAGGAACACAGCTCTTATACTCACAGAAAGCAGCAGACAGGATACTGGACGGAAGTACCAAGTGGCATAACACAGGAAGTAGTCACGTGACCGGCGAGACAGACCAGGGGTTGCTCGCCACAGGATGCATATACGTGAGCAAAGTGAGCAGAGCTCACCCAGCTTACCGCAGGATGCATATGCGTGAGTGAGCAAAGTGAGCAGAGCTCACCCAGCTTGCCGCAGTGTGCATGAAAAGTGAGTAAAGTGAGCAGAGCTCACTCTGCTCACCGATCACTCACTATATAGTCCGGTGATAGTTCCCCTATGGAATGATTGTCTTCAACTTATGTTGTGATCCAGACAACTAGATCTACTTCAATACAATCCTTTGTACAAAGCCATTGATCAGGTGTCACCACCACCACATTCCACTAAACCCCTTTGCGCTCCTTGACACTCCTCTCCTGCGAGAACCAACCCACCTTCCGCATCTCACCCTTATCCTATACTCAGTTAGGACAGCACGGTACAGACCGCAACAGGTGAATACTATCAGAGCAAAAACTTGTAACTGACATCATATCCTTCAAGTAGAATAAGTTATTTTCCTTGTCACTTCTTCTTCTCCAAGTTCCTGGAAGTATTTTTCTGTTAAAGGGATAAAAAAACTAACATCAAGAAGTTGATTGATTGATCAGCTTGAGATCTCTCAAGCCAAGCTATCCATCTACTAAATATGGTGCCTTCCTGGCCCGGCCTGTCCAAGGTGGCAGGTGGCGGGTGGCAGGTGGTCTCTGACAATCTCTTGGGTGAAGAGGTATGTGCACGTCACACTAGGCATGCCCCATAGCAATAGTGTTTGAAAAATCAACAAAATTTAGTCTATTATTCACGAATAAGACTAAAGAGAATGATACAAGCTTGGAAAAAGCTTTTATATAAGTTATAGACTTAGCCAGTTGTGTTTCTTATCAATAGGCTTTGATGGTAGGAAAAAGGGCGTAGTAACAAGTGCAAGAAAAGAAGACAGAAAAGTAAGTAAAAAAGATAGCTAATAGAGAAGTCAAGAAGTGATTAGAAGGAGAAAGACAAGTTCAGAAGGCTGAAAGGTCTATGAAAGAATCTTTCCCACCAGCCAAAGAGGCTTCTCCCAACGTTGGTGACAGCAACAAGGGGTGGGAAGATGACAAGGTCCTGAACATGTATTTACATTATCATGTCACAAAGAAGCTATCATACTCCGTATACTAGAATTCCGCTGCTCAATATCTTTTCTATATATACTGCTCTATCTCATATCCAAATTTGAGATGATTCTGACTGCTGGTTGTCGAGTTATTTCCAAAATTGTCGAGGGGGTCCTCGGTGGGTTAAGTGAGCGTTGACTGATATCGAGCGTCACGTGATCGGGTACGGTACCGTAGTATTAGTCAGCTGGATAGGGGCCATATAGCTCTCGGGTCCGAGAGGGCGTCAATGATCCCCATCTTCTCCCCTGTTAGGATTGCAACACTGCCAAGGTCCAATCTCGGGAAGGACACGGCGGGCTGCAGAATAGAGGCTGAATAGGGAACTGAGCAGGGGTTGAATTCGTGTATATAGCGAGTGCTTTTTCCCTAAAGAAATTGACAACGGCTCTTCCCTGCCTCCCAGCTCCAACAGGTTATGAGCCCGGAATCTGCGCAAGTTGAAGCCGTCCGCCTACCAGCTGCGATAAGCCAGGTCGTCTGCCAGCTACGAGAAGTCTGAGTCGTTCACCAGCTACGAGAAGTCTGAGTCGTTCACTAGCTACGAGAAGCTAAGTCGGTTTCTGCAGCGAGAAGCAGTCAGTCGGTCAACGAGCAATCCCACCTGCGATCACCGCGATGTCGGCGTCCACCAGCAAGCTGTCGGTCAGGATTGACCAGCTCACGGCGTACAACTACGACACATGGAAGACGAAGATGGAGATGCTGTTGATCCGGGAGCGCCTCTGGGCAGTCGTCTCAGAGAAGAAGACGAGGCCTAAGGCGAAAGGAAAAGAAAAGGAGGACTCGGACGAGCCAACGGACACCCAGCTGGCATTTGATGAGGAGGCTGAACGAGCAACAGCCACAATCTTTCTCTACCTCAGCGACAGCGTCGGCAGGAATGTACGAGGCATCCGTGATCCAGTCCAACTTTGGAAGAAGCTACACGACCTGTACGGCCAAACTGGTTTCTCGACTCGCCACTGGCTGTGGCAGCGGCTGTTCAAGGCCGAGCTACGGGGCTACAAGTCGGCGATTGAGTACACGGAGGAGATACGGTCAATAGCGGAGCAGTTGAAGGACGCAGGCTTTGAGGTCCACGATGAGATCTTGGCCACGGCACTACTGCAAGGATTGGATGGGAGCTACAAGGCTTTCGTCTCCTTCACGACCCAGGTTTACCGTACGGACGAAACAATCAGCTTTGATAAGCTGGTTGCCAACATCATTGATGAAAGTTGGCGGATGGGGTCGGAAGAACAGGAGCTAGAGCGGGCTCTACGAGCTACAGACTCAGCAAAAGGAAAAGGACGATGTGGACACTGTCGGAAGATAGGGCACCGGAGCAAGAACTGCTGGACGAAACACCCGGAACTTCGACCGAACGACGACTTGGCCTCGGACTCAGATTCGAAGGACGAAACGGACCATCGGAGCAAGAAGAAAGGGGAAAAGAAGAGACAGCAGCGGAAGCACACAGCCCATCTAGCAGTCACTTCATCATCGTCGGATTTGGTATTCTGACAACCCTGCCAGTGTTGAGGGGGGGTGTTAGGATTGCAACACTGCCAAGGTCCAATCTCGGGAAGGACACGGCGGGCTGCAGAATAGAGGCTGAATAGGGAACTGAGCAGGGGTTGAATTCGTGTATATAGCGAGTGCTTTTTCCCTAAAGAAATTGACAACGGCTCTTCCCTGCCTCCCAGCTCCAACATCCCCGTTCAGAGCAGGCCATTGCCTTGTAGCTCCAGCAGAGGGTGATTGCCCCTAAAACCTCTGCAAGCCAGTAGTTTGCACAAGTTAATTACTGCGAGAGCCCTCGTACTCAAACCCCAACTAGTACCCGGTAGCCGAATCCCAACTCTCATACAAACCTACCGACCACTTCCCACTGTTGCAACTACGTCATACTCACCCGATCGACTATTGCCTCGAGGTAATCATCCTGCAGTCCGTGACAAGATCAAGCTTCCTGCACTTTGAGTATCACGTTGACCAGCTGTAGCGTGTGCGACAGCCATGGAGCCAGTTCAGGTATCATCGAACGATACTTTCTCCAAGGTGGTGCATAAATTTCGAGCTGAGTACCAGAAGATGCGAGACAACACGAATCTCTTTCCTCCAAAAGGGAGGGTGCCGATTAACATCAACAGCGGGCGAGTGGACCGGCGCGACGTTGAGATGTACTGGTTCGAAGATGGGACCGAGACCGGCGAATGTGTTCGTATCGTCGATGTCCCTGGCAAACTCTCCGGCGACATCCTCCGTCTACGTCAAAATCTGCCGCCTTTTGAAGGCCATATCGAGATCAACGGGGACGAGATTCACGCCATCGAGAATTGCTCAACTGCACCCGAAAACGAGGATGATTCTGAAGACACGAGTGCGGAGCTCGCACGGCTACCACTCATAGAGATCGACCGGTCGAAGCACTTTCTCAAGAAAGGGAAATACAGAGGCGAGATCCGCAACCTGCTGAAGTGCCAGAGTGGCAGCTGTCCGGGAAAGCCGGCTTCGGCCCACGTCGTCCAGCTCCTAGGAAATTCTTCCGACGGGGAGCTAGTCTTTGAAAAGCTTGAGTCACGCCGCATCTTGGGGCAGTACAGCTCCGCTGCCACCTACAAAAGCTGGATCCTGCAGATTATCGCCGCGCTGAAATGTCTTCACTCACTTGGCATCGTTCATCGCGACCTCCGCATCGAGAATCTCCTCTTCTCGGCCGATGGCCAGCACCTGGTAGTGTGCGACCTCGAGAGCCGCTGGGGGTTGCGTTGGGCACCAGAGTTAACCCACAACCGGGACTTGGAAGCTGGCTGGACGGAGAAATCAGACATCTACGACCTCGGAAATTGCATCAAGGGCTTTATCTACGCCAATGCGCCAATCACGTGCCAGGTTGAGTGGCCTGTTCCTCCACCATTTGACACCGTTGTCGAAGCATGTATGCGTACTAATCCTCAAGAACGCCCAACCTTGGACGAGCTATCAAACCTAGTGGAGGGAATCAATACATGAACATACGGAGGATTGTCGTTCAGCTCAGAGGACAGATTTCTCTTGACTAAAGCTACGTGGGCACTAGGTCTTTGCTCGGCGATTCTCAAGCTATTAAAAAGCAACAAGCTTGCTGCTGCCAAGAGTATCTCACATAATCCGTAGAACTGGACGTCTCTTTGTTTCGATATCCCTATCATGCCATAGTGACCGAAATGACCATGCTTAAAATCATCAGCCTCACAGTTTTCGCAGTCTTCACGGTGTATATGCAGCTCATGGTCACAGAGAACATATTTGACGTACAAGATGTCCAGGGGAACCTCCCTCCATCAACAATCCCTCTGTGGTAGTAAACAGGTTCTGGGCAGGCTATATACAGTGTATTACTGCTCAGCCAGGACAGCGCGCACGGAGACAATTGTAATTGTAATACACAAGGTGTCATCTGTGCTGGTGTAAATCTGTCTCTGTCTAAGTATTACGTACCTAATCTGACAAGCCCGCTCACATCTTTTGAATCTAACCTTCCGAGATGTTGGCAATGGCGGCGGTGGCAACGCTGGCGTCATAGCCACGAAATACTCAAATCGAAACTGAGACAATAGTCAGATAGTCGACAGATCCTATTCTTGTCTGGCCTCAACTCGTCTTGTGTTCCTAGTTTCGGCTCTCCCAATTCTGACTATTCTGATCCACACTACACTCTTCATCTTCGTGCGCTCGAAGATCTCGAAAAAATAAAATTAAAAAGCTGAACATTTCCCAATCTCACAAGCTTCTGTCAGCCGGGGGAGCGAGAAGACCAGTCCTCGCTCGCTGCTAGAGCCAAGTTCACGTGAGAGAAGAGAATTCTCACTGTATATTGGTGTCAACCAGGGACTCGACAGGGAGTCGATAGCCCGAGGATTTGCAGGGGTTCAGAGATCAGCCTCCCCCTGAGTGACAGCTAAATTGTTTGTCTGCACGTGACGGTGTGCAGAGTTTTCTCCTTCTTGGTCGTCGCTCCTAGATTTTAGAGATCAATCAAGACACTCATTCCCCGGCCAGGCGCCGGTTCACAGCTTCTTTCACTACAGCAGAGATCAACTTGTGTGCAGCCTATCTTTACTGATCTGAACATAGCTCAGTTGGATCTTGTGAGAAATATTTCATGTCACACTCACACCTATCTTTACTGAATGCTATCTCCTTGCTAGCTGTTTGACGTTGATCCTGCTGCTGCCGCATAGTGCCACCGATGATCCTGCATGGTGCCGCGGACTCCTGCACGGACCCGCCATGGATCCGCCTCGTGCCTTCTAGAGCCTTCTGCCAGCTCTGAGGCAGACATCAGCTTCGTGTCTACATATACCGTAGATGATTAGCTAGTTCTCCCTAATCAATCTATCAGTTGTGACACCTATCTTCTTCTTCCCCGCTGCTCTGGACAGCGTTCCTAGTCGAACACTAGCTTCCTTGAGTACTCTCCCAGCCTTCTACGCTATCGTGACTATGTCCTGTATGTTGATCTTATTAAAACTTGTGAAAAGCGCAATAGGAAAATTGGTGAGGAATAAGCAACGAGTCTCCACTGCCTCGCGGCGATGCCAGTTACCGGTATTATGTTTGTAGAATTTCAGCCCTCCTCACCTTCCCGGGTACTGCTGGAAGTACTGTAAGTATCTAGCGCCTCGCATTTCCTGATATTCTCCTCAGGCTCCAAGGTGTGGTAAGTGAGCTCGTCGCCTTTCCACTGAGTCCGGTACTTGAGCTTGCCTCTTTCCTTCAAATTCACAATCTTCTCAACCTCCCACTTAAGTCGGTGGTGGGTGATCTAGTATTTTTCCCAGCTGTCCCTGGCATCGCTCCTGCAAAAAGACATGGAAAATCAGATGGATCCAGTAGTTGTACAGCAACTCTAGGCAGTAGACCTGTTTCTTAAACTGATCGATCACCTTGAACAGGCTGGTGTGACAATACTCCAGCTTCTTGTGGGGCCGCTGTCTTCGAATATTTCTTGTTGATATCCAGACCATGTTGTCCATCTTGAGATCCGTCTTCAAGTGGTTCTTGCCTTCATGATAAATCTGCTGAAAGGGACAAACTATCCGTATCAACTATTCCTCCTCCCGGCGTGCCCATGTGGGTGGCAGTGGGAGACAGCCAAACACGTGGTCCTCCAGTGCCAGCGGTTCGCCGGCGAGCGACGGGTGCTCCGACAGCTAACCTCGACAACTAAGTCCCAGCAGCTTACCTCTAACCACCGGGCAGCAGCTGCCCTGGCCCCGTGGTTCTTACGTCTAGGCCTTCTCTCCCAGTTCTCCTGGGCCCGGGACCAGCTCCCCCCCCCTGCTTGACTGCCAAGCAGCCACTTTCTTTGTTCTATAGTCTCTCGGCAGGATGGCGCCCGCCCAGGGGCCGCAGAGGAGGTTTTTATCCTGTGGGCAGGTGGCTAGCCACCTGGGCCAAAAGGTTTCCTTACCACTTTCATAGTATTCCCAGCATAATCTAGCCTAGCTAGTTTTAGAATGGTGTAGGATCTCAATACATTACTATTCCTCCTCCACAATCCACAGCAGCCTTACTGCCAGTGTGGACGGATTTTTCGCCGCAGAGAATGTGGAAATTTCTTCTCAATTGAAGCTGGCATGGCTAGTATCTCTTCCTGGGCTGAGGATATTCCTTGACTGAATTGGACTAATTCTCCTCCGCAGACAACAGCGGGTTCTCCACTGACAACGACACCACCCCTGCCAGTGCAGGCAAACTTTTCACCATGGCGAATGACGGTAGTTCCTGATCCTCGGCTGAGATCTGCTCATACTCTTCCTCAGCTGAGCCTTGTTTCTCCTTGACAAATCTCTCCCACAGGCAATAGCGTGTCCGCCGCCGACTTCACAACTAACAAGGCTGGATGTTCTCCTTCCGCAAATGACGATGGTCTTGCCGATGCCGGCAAGCTTTTGCCAATAGGATTAGGATTTCCTATCATGAAAGACAGAAGTCCTCCACATTCCGCCAGTAAGACAACGAGGACACAGAAAAACACCGTGGACACCATGACAACACTATCACGGCTACGGGAGTACGTACATACAGTACGTATGTACGTTACGTACGGGGTAGACAAGAGGAGAATCAATGTACCTCCCGTACGTACCGGTATGTATGAGATGGTGCGGACACTTGCAAGTAAGATCCTCAGCGTGGTGAACTACGCAAGTACAAGGAGTCAAGAACAATTCATTGATCCCTGAGCAGTCTCTAGTCTTCTCAAGATGTGTGTTCCTCACAATCTACGAGGTAGAAGTCTTCACAATCACTCCTCCATGTCAGCGTCACCTTTTAGGCTCACGTGACTGGCCACCCAACTACGGTACCGGTACCGTACAACATACGTTGGTACCGTACGTATGTACGTAATACTGCACGGTACGTAGGACCGTCGCCAGTCAAAAGGCCACCACGCCGACACGAGAACCCAGAACTCATAACATGCTGTTTGCATGTCGAACACCGACGGCGACTTTCCAGAGCTGCTCCGGCTTGATTCGTCAACAGAATCGCCGTCGCTGCGCTCTGTACACCCGTCGCGCAGTCAGCCCCTCGAGCAGGACCCGCCGGGCACTTGCGACCCTCGACAGGACGAGGTGACGGTGTCGGTCCCCGCCGAGGGCGGATCTGAGCAATTGCCACCCGTGCCACCTCCGTATACGGCCGTGGCACCGGCGTTGAGAGACGACGAGCCAGATTCGGCTTCGCGGTTCGTACACCGCCACAGCTTCGGCGAGCGCGTCTCGCAAGAGGGCTTGTTATCGGGAGACGAGATGGGTCGCCAAAAGCACCAAGCAGACCGGAAGCGGGCGGACCGGCCGGGATCGACGGCGTCGTCTCCTCGCATTCAGAACGGCCACATGCCAGCCGGCGGCGACTCGCATCTCGAGTTGCGCCGGAAAGATGTGTCCTCGGACAGCCTCGACAGCCCGACCCTGGGAGCCCAGACCGAGCGGTTGATCGGGCGGGAGAGCTTCAGTCTCGATGACGAGCCTCCCCCGACCCCCGACCGTCGGAGCCACGGTTTCTGGGAGTTGCCGGTGCAGGAAAGACGCAACTTCGTGCTGCTGGTGCTGCTTTACTTCCTACAGGGCATCCCTATAGGTCTCGCTGGTGGATCGGTGCCCTTCCTCCTCAAGTCGCATCTGTCGTACTCGCAGATCGGCATCTTCTCCCTGGCTGCTTATCCCTACTCCCTGAAGCTGCTATGGAGTCCCATCGTCGATGCGATGTGGAGCCGCCGTATCGGAAGGCGGCGCAGCTGGATCTTGCCCATACAGATGCTCTCTGGTATGGGCATGATCTGGCTGGGAGGGCGAGCCGAGAAGATGATGGAGGAGGCCGGCGCCGAGGGAGGACGGGGTGTCTGGTCGTTCACCGGCTGGTGGTTTTTTTTGGTATTCATGTGCGCAACCCAGGATATCGCCGTTGACGGTAAGATGAAAGGAAACGGCCCGTCGCGTCGTATTTCGGCCTAGAAAGAGAGCAAAGCGCACATTCTGACAGGCGTCGCTAGGGTGGGCTCTGACTCTACTCTCTCCTCGGCATCTGTCGTATGCATCGACGGCGCAGACGGTGGGATTGACGGCCGGTTCCTTCCTATCCCACACCGTCTTCCTGGCGTTCAATTCCAAAGATTTTGCAAATCATTGGTTCCGGAGCACGGACCAACCACAGGGGCTGATCACCCTGGGCGGGTACCTGACCTTCTGGGGCTGGTCCTACCTCTTTGTCACCCTCGGGCTCGGCCTTCTCAAGCGAGAGGACAAGACTACGGTTCGCGATGGCATCGCCGAGGTGTATCAGCTCATGTGGAAGATCCTCCAGCTCAAGAACATCCAGACCTTCATCGTGCTGCACCTGATCGCGAAGATCGGCTTCCAGGCCAACGAAGGCGTCACGAACCTGAAGCTGCTCGAGAAAGGCTTCAGCCAGGAGGACCTGGCTCTGACGGTGCTCATCGACTTCCCGTTCGAGATAGCTCTTGGCTACTACGCCGGGAAGTGGTCCTATAAGTATCCGCCCATGCACCTGTGGTGCTGGGCGTTCATCGGCCGACTGACGGCGGCGGTGTTCGCACAGGGGGTCGTGATGGTCTTCCCCAAGGAGGGCGTCACGACGTGGTACCTGCTTCTTGTCATCTTCGAGAACATCTTCTCGACCTTCATGAGCACCGTTCAGTTCGTCGCCATCTCGGCCTTTCACGCCAAGATCGCGGATCCGACCATCGGAGGCACCTACATGACCCTTCTCGCGACGTACGTATCAGCTTTCTCTCTCTGCCCCGCTTTGCGGACGCCTCTCGCCTGGCGCGGCGCGGCGCAGTAGCGCTCATGCTGATGCTCGAAACGATCCATAGCGTCTCCAACTTTGGCGGTACGTTTCCCCGCTTCTTCGTCCTGAAACTGGTCGACATCTTCTCGGCTGCCACCTGCGTGCCGCCAACGACCCGGCCGGATGGCTTGAAGGGCACGCTGGTCACAGCAGCGTTCTCTTGCGTCGCAGAAGCCGAGAAGCAACGCTGTGCCGATGGTGGCGGCAGATGCGATGTGCACCGCGATGGCTACTACATCACCAACGTCGCCTGTGTCCTCCTCGGCGCCGTCACCTTCTGGGCCTTCATTTGGCCGGCGGCGTTGAAGCTGCAGGCTCTCCCATTACGGGCCTGGAGGCAAGGCAGCAGTTAAGCTACACTGTGGCGAAAGACTGCCGTCGTACGATCTGTGAATGTACATATTCACGGGAAGAGATGAGATGATCTACATAGAGGTATAAATTTAGCATCTGATGTGTCTGTAGGTCGTGTCTTCCGACACGGAACAGTAAGTTGCACTTCGCAACCAGAACTCTCGTGCCTTTGGACACCCTGGATAGTTACCCGCAGCGACATGAAGGCTGGTAAATCTAGCCACATCCAATGTTGCCGAGAGTGTTGAAGTTGGGCGATGTGCAACGTCATACCACGTGACTTACAGAAGGGCGCTAACCCTAGATTGGGAAGAAGGGTTTTCTCATTTTTCATTGTAGACGAATGCTTGAGTACATCTTATTGAATACAAGATCCTATTGTCTTCTAAGTGCCTCGTCATTCTGAAGTGTCACCGACACCGATTATCCCAACAGAGAGCAAGTCCTACACCTAATACCCATCCCTGAGAACTACGACGTGTGGAAGAATCATCCTTGGTGGGCTACCTGGGTGATAGGATTACTGGGTTATTGAGCTGAGCAAGTACAAATGTGGGTGTTGTAACAAAGCTATGAGTGCTGTCTATGAAAGATATCCATGCTTGTGACAATCGCAGCTATCACAGCAAGTTGTTGTCCACAGGATGTGTAACCACTAGTTGCTCGAGGCTACTTAATTAAGAGACGTACACATATGACACCCCATACGGCAAGCTTGCTGAGCACGACAATGAAACTTGTCAAACCAGGTAAAAAGTGGCATTAAGTAACGGATTAGCTCTTTAGGTGCTGTGTAGTCCCTACGCTTCCCGAGCAAGCACACCCCAGCGATATTTTTACAAACCGGCATACGAAAGTGAGTGCCAACATGACGGGAGGAAAGTACATTCGCGGCGGATGAGGTTCAAAAACAGTCAGACGTGACCGTCGGGAGAGCTGTTTCTGGGAAGGGGGTACCATCGGTGCCTCTGCCGGATCAGCCTTCCAATGTCGACAACAGACCATACATTAATGCGCGACCTCGATGACGGCCCAACCTCTCTTGCACTGTTCTGACATGATCATGATGAAGACTCTGTGACGACGTGATTTGTAGTGCACGACGTCGTACCAACTTTCCATAGCTCAGGCCATGAGCAAGGCGGCTCCAGCACCCATCAGAGCAACCATGCCCAGACTACCCTTGTTGGCATCAGCAGCGTTCGTGCTCTCGACCATGTCCTCGTCCTCGTCGTCGGTGGCGGTGGCGTCACCTCCGCCGAGTGTCCCGGTCGGGGTCGGAACGTCCGAGGTGAACGGGGCCTCGGTCGCGGCGGACGCATCCGAGAATGCCGGCGACTGGGTCGATTGAGTCGGATCAGGCGTCGCCTCGCTGTTCTCGGGGTTCAGAACACTAAGAGGTACAAGCAGTGACGTTAGCCGACAGAGCGTCCACGAACGGGGTAGGAAAGGTCGTACTTGTCGATGACGTGCACAACGCCGTTGGCGACCAGGACGTCAGCGAGGACGACCTCGGCGCCGTTGACGAACACTCGGTCGTCGTCGATGGTGATGGTGACTTCCGAGCCAGCAGAGGTCTCGACGGTCGTGTCCTCGAGGGTCGAGCTGTAGGCGACGGTGCCGTTGAGGACGTGATAGGTCAGGATGGCGGTCAGCTCCTCGTCGGTCAGGTTGCCGAGGGCGGAGCCGATGTTCTGGAAGGCCTCGTTGTTCGGGGCGAAGACGGTGAGTTCGGGCGTGGTGTCGAGAGCGTCCAACAGGTCGAGCCTGATCAAGGCGCCGGCCAGGGAGGTCAGGTTGCTCTCGATCGCGGTGGTCGAAAGGTTGGCCGGCACGGTCAGAACCTTGTCGATGATGTGTACGACACCGCCGGTGAAGTTGACATCCTGTCGACGGGCCGGCGTCAGCGAGGCCCATCCTCCGGCAGCAGGGCCGAGGGGCAGGTCGGAGAGACAGCGGGACCAACGGCTTGCGAGACGGTCGAGACCGCCTTGAGGCCCGAGGTGAACTCGACCGAGTCGCCGTCCCTGAGAGCCTGGACGACCTGGCCGCCGTTCACGGTGGTGAAGTCCGGGTCTTCGAGCAGGGTCGGGATGAAGGCGGCCGTTTCGGGCACGTCCTCGGCGGCGAAGACGCCGTTGAGGACGTGATAGGTCAGGAGCGCCTGGATGGCGGCGCTGTCGTTGGCCGTGATAGCCTCACCGGCGGGCGTCTCCAGCAGCTCGCTGAAGGCGTCGTCCGACGGCGCCAAGATGGTGATGTTGCTCGCCTGGGACAGCTGCTCGACGAGATCCGGGAACAGCTGGAGGTAGGTTGTCAGGTTCGACAGCTCGGGCGTGCTGGACAGCAGCTCGGGGAGGTCCGGGGTGCTCTGGCTCTGCGCGGCCGCGGCCGCCAGGAAGCCCGTCAGGGCGAGATGCTTCAGCTGCATCTTCGACGATCGATCAGGAACCGAGGGTCGAGTGTCGGCGAGGTCTGGTACGTAGTGGTCAGATGGAGACGAAAGAGAGCGGTTGAGGTATCAACGAGTGTTAGGGGGGGGGGGGGGGGGGAGGCACAGAGAGGTACTGTAAGGGCTCCAGGGTGGAATGGGAAATGCCTCGCTATTTGTAAGGGCAGGCTCCTGCACATACTCGTACGTACGGAGTACGTTGCACAGTGAATGTTGTCGGGGTAATTTCCCTTTTGCGGCACGGCGGCTCGGTCTTCGGCTTCTGTGTCTCGCACTCCTGGTCGGGCCTGCAGCGCCTGCGTTCGCGCATCTTCTCGCTGCCGTCGCTGCCGTCGCTGCCGTCGCTGCCGTCGCTGCCGTCGCCCACCGTGGCCGCCAAGGCGCCAAGGTGCCAAGCACCCTGGACTCGAGCTCCTTTCTTTCTTTCGTTTTTCGACCGTCTCGGTGCGCACGATATCCTATCACATCATCGGCAGCGGCGGCATGGCCCAGCGCCGGGCAGCTACAACTACTACAAGACGGCCGCGTAATCCACCGTGGCTCAACTGGTGCATCGTCACTACGAGTACGTTACGTACGGAGTACTTACGTACGTGCTGTGCTGTGATACGTACATACGTACCGTCCTTGGAGAAGTAGGTTACGTACGATACGTACGTAAAACACATATTGCAACCTCACGATATCGATCAAGTCGATACTTCTGACCCCGCTCTAGCTTCGCTGCTTCTGATGGCACATACAGGTCGGTGCAGAAGTATCAAAAGTACACGCCGAAACCGATGCAGCGCCTGTTCGCCAACGATCCACCAAGGTCCAAGGGTCCTCGACGAGCAGGATGATCTTGTCCTGTTCCGGCGCAGGGACTTCCTGTCAAGCGCAGAACCAAGAGCTTTGGCGACGGAGGAAGTATCTTGTCCATACGTACGTACCTTCGTACGTACGGAGTACATCATCACTCTTCGTTGGCTTGATCTCACCCGTGTTGTGGGGAAGCTTTGAGATGTTCAAATTGAGACTAGGATGCCAAGCCTTGCCGCTCCGAGACAAGCGTACGGATTGTGTGCATCGAGAGCGCTAGTCATGACGTCTTTGACGTGGTCTGTCCACCGTACCAGAAGCGTCTTGGATTTAGCCACGCGAGCCTCAATTCTGTACAAGTACTGGATAAAGCTGTATTCCCAATTACATAAGCAATTGCACATACAGTACGAATACGTACTGTATGTACATATCTGAGGAGCCATGACTCGGTCTCTTGACCTGATCCAGTAGCGTCTTGATTTCTCACCTCCCAGATCATCAGAATCTTTGATCGTCTCGGGCGCTCAAGTACCGTAGTCGATCACGTGACGCTCGTTATCACCTAACGCTCGGTTGAGCGACCAAGCACCCCCTCAAGGAAAAGTTGAATAACTTAATAGATATTTGTCAGAACTATCTCAAACTTGGATATATGATAGAATAGTATGTATAAAAGAGATAGTGAACAATAGAAGTCTAGTGTACAAAGTGTGATGGCTTCTTCAAGACTTGACCACATGAAGTCAGTTTAGGAGCCTCCTCCTCAGAGCTCCACTTATCTTTGTCATCTTCAATGATAGGAGCTTCCTTGCTTGGTGGAGAAGACTCCTCAACAGTCTCTGAGCCTCCCTGGACCTTCTCCTTTCCTGCTGCCTGCTTTTTGGCCTCCCTATTAGCTTTCACAATTGCAGCTTTTTTGGCCTTCTCTTCTCTTGCCACTTGACAAGCAATTTCTTGGTCAGCCTGTTACTCTTCCTTCTCCAATTGCTTTTGTGTACACTCCCCCTTCTTCCCATCCTTCTCCTCCTTCTTCTGCTTCTCCTCCTGCTCTTTTTCAGCATTTCTTGCAAGTACAGCTTGGATTTTTGTTGGAGTGAAGATCTGAGGCTTATTATCCTCCTCTCCAAGCAGATTAAGCCACTTTCCTTGCTGTTTCTTCTTCTTCTCCATTAGTAGAGCCTGTGTTAGCTGTTCCACTGTAGCTTTGTAGAGATCTTGTTCTGTGATAACTTTTGCAAAGCCATCACTGATCTGCTCAAGCCCTTCTGAGGAAGTAGCTTTCTTCTGTGCTTGAATTACATAACAGAAAGATTTGAATGTAACAGGAGTCTTAGCACAGATAGGGGCAGGCTTCTGAGGTGTATGAGAAGGTGGATTAAGAACATCAAATACTCAAGAAGCATTCAGGGAAAAGATACCAGTAGCCTCAAAAGCTGACTGAATATTCTCAGCTGTAAAGTTTTTTTGCCACACAGAGTAGAAGATAGGCCAGTGTTACGACCCCTGGGATGGGAGCCACTTATTTATAGGCAATCAGGCTGCAGGCCAGGCAAGAGGACACCATGGAAGTCAAGTGACCAACCAACAAGGGGTCACGTAACTGTTGAGACACACACAGGCGGCTTGACACAGCATGCATGAAGCATCAAGACAATCTCACCAGTCTTGATGCAGGATGCAGGAAGCATCAAGACAGTCTCACCAGTCTCGACGCAGCGTGCATGAAGTATTGAGACAATCTCACCAGTCTTGACACAGGGTGCATAACATGGTGGGACTGTCAAGACAATCTCACCTGTCTTGATGTTGAGACTGTCAAGACAATCTTGATTGTCTTGACAGGCCAGCACTATATAGTCTGGTGATAGTTCTCTTATAGAACAATTGTCTTCAACTTATGTTGTGATCCAGACAACTAGATCTACTTCAATACAATCCTTTTGTACAAAGCCATTGATCAGGTGTCACCACCACCACATTCCACCAAACCCCTTCGCACTCCTTGACACTCCTCTCCTGCAAGAACCAACCTGCCTTCCACATCTCACCCTTAATCCTATACTCAGTTAGGACAGCACGGTACAGACCACAACACTTTGAAGACTCTCAAGGATGAGTACCTCAGAAGCAACCAACCCCAACTTCCCAGATGGAAAGATTAGTGTTGCCAAGCCAGACCTGTTCTACAGCAAAAGAAACAAGGTTGATGATTGGCTCATGCAACTCCAAGTCTACTTTCAATTCCAACCAGAGACAAAGCTGCCTAAAGAAAAGTGGCCACTCTTTGCAACCACTTACATGAGAGGTAATACTTATCAATAGATCAAGCTCTACGTCAACAAACATCTCTCAGGAAACAGAGACCACGACAGCATATCAGAATGGATGATGAAATAGACACAATTCAAGGACAAGATCAAAAGGATCCTTGGACTATCTAACAAAGACAAAGTGGCTATACAAATGATCCAGCACATCAAGCAACAACACTCAGCTGCAGAGTACACCACACAGTTCAAACAATACTCAGTACTGACTGATTGGGACAACAACACCCTGATGGTCATGTACTGACGTGGACTCAAGGAAAACATGAAGGATGAAATCACCTTCGACAGACGAGCAGTCAACACACTGGACAAACTCATCGCACAAGCAATCAACATTGATGACAAGCTATTCAAGTGAGTGATGGAGAAACACCATGACAGAGGATACAGCTACCCCACATGGCATGTGAGCAACCACTATAAGCTGCCTAACAAGGCACCACCACATGACCTATATGGCTACACACCCATGGAACTGGATGCAGTCTATCACAGGGGAAGGTTCACGAAGGGAAGGAACAACACAAAGAGGAAAGCACTGAAGTGCTATGCCTATGGCAAGCTAGGCCACATGGTGAAAGACTGTTGTTCAAAGAACAAGGTGCACCGACAGCAACTTAATACACTTGACAGAGACTGGAACATCATCAAGCCAGAGGACCCACCAGGAGAGGCTCAGCTATCCCTCAAACAATAGGACAACTATGATCAGATATTGGAAGCAGCCCACCAACTGGCAACATCAGGAGGCAAGGACCTACCAGAACAGACAGGTCAGGACAAGGGACAGGAGCCCTTAACCACCTCTGATAGAGACTGAGATGAACCTGTGTCTATCAAAGAAGAAATACTACAAGGAAGCTATACTTACAGCATGGACCCACGAAACCTACAGCACAGTGAACTACAGTGGAGGTTCTGCACAAAGCACTACTGCACCTACCACGAACAGTTACAAGGATACAGAGGACATTCACCCTACCACACCACCTGCCACAAGCATTGGGTCAATTGCAAGAAGGATGTGTGTGAAATCCACCTTTGGGACAAACAACAACACACCGCATTCCCCGGGCACACACATGATTGGCACGAACACCTCATGTTCCTACAGCAAGGCAACAACAACAACTGCTACATCAACAACTGGCAGTACTGCCTTAAGCCTGGATGTGACAAGCATCAGCAAGACAAATTCATCCCTAGTCACACCCTGCCTTCAGTTTTTATCTCTTCAAAGGTTTTCTGAAGGAGTTCACTATTAGCTAGAAGATCTGCATGGCTGTAAAGCTACTACCAGTGTAAGAATCAAATAAAAAATAAAAAAATAAAAAAGACAAATTCATGAATGGATTCCTCAGGACTGATAGGAATGGCTGGACCTATTGCCCAGTCAGTGGAAAAACACTTCCATCAGGAAAAGACTGAACTCCCTTGTCAAGGGGTGACATTGGGAGCTCAACAACATGACCCCTAGCAACACAAAGCACCTGCGATTGCCTGTGTCACTACACGCCAACACGCCAGTACAGACATACACACTTGTTGATTCTGGAGCCAGTGGAAACTACATTTCAAGACAACTTTACAACACCCTCAGCACTGGAAAGAAACACAAGCAGCAACCCTACCAGCTCACAATAGCAAATAGACAGACAGAGCTAGTCTGCCATGAGACGCAGCCAATAGAAATAGTTACTGGACACCATGCTGAAAGGATCCACCTTGATATCATCAAGTTGGCCACTCAGGATATCTATTTGGGGATGCCTTGGCTAAAGAAGCACAACCCAGTTGTTAACTGGAGAACAGGAGTACTCATGTTTAGGAACTGCACTAACAACACAGCTTGGACCTGTTACCAGGTGCAGAAGGTGTGGACAGATGAGGGAAGGAGTTCTCAGTGGAACCTCACCAACAGAAAGGACAACTCTCAAGAGAAGAGGTCTGCCTTGACAGGCACACCCCGGAACCAGGTGGCCAAACAGTCAGAGATGAAGAGAGATGAAGTTGTTATTTTATTTATTTATTTTTATTTATTTGATTCTTACACTGGTAGTAGCTTTACAGCCATGCAGATCTTCTAGCTAATAGTGAACTCCTTCAGAAAACCTTTGAAGAGATAAAAACTGAAGGCAGGGTGTGACTAGGGAATGTAACAAAAGGAATCTTGAAGTTTCTGGTAAGAGAAGAGAATCTAGGTATTGGATTGGGAATAGTGGAGTTTGAAAGCTAGATTAAACTGGTTTAGTCTTTTCAAAGACATAAACCAGTACAAGAACTTCTGTAGTAGCTCTGGGTTTGAAATAATAGTGGTGAAGTCTTGGGGATTAAAAGAGACTTGTTGTTTTTGTCTTGAATAAAGAGAGCATGAAGAGGTGATATGTTTTGCAGTTTCTTCTGCTTGGCCACACACACATAGTGGGGTAGGGAAGTCAGGAGCTCCAGCTCTGAAAAGAAAACTTGCCAGACCAATTCTTCCAGTCCTGATTTGCAGTAGCAGACTTGCCTCAGCTTTCTGTAACTCTTTGTAGAGCTTCAGATTGTTTTTGTGTGGCTTTTGACAGAAAGTCTGCCAGCCTGGATAGCTTCTTCTTTTCTTCTCTTCCCATTGGTCTTCCCACTCTTTAGTAAAGAGCTTTTGTAGTTCTTTCTTTGAACTAGCCTGGTTAGTAGTTATTTGACTTAACCAAGTGAATTTCCACTTAGGAGAGATAGTTGAGGATTCCTTTAAAGGTTTCTTCAAGAGAGAGGCATAGCTGGAAATAGTGGAAAAGATACTGTCAAGAAAGTATTTGAGAGGGGAGTTTTGAATAGAAGAAAGAAAACAGGCAGTGCGAAATTTAAAGTATAGGTCTAGAGGTAGAAGAAAAAGCTCACTCTCTAATAGAAAAGAAGGAGTGGCTTTGAAGGCACCCCCAATAAGTCTTAGGCATCTGTTTTGAAATGAAACAAGAGAAGAGATATTGGAGGATTTTCTTAGAGGGTTAAACCAGATCCCCACTGCATAGCTCAGTAGAGATCTCAGTATAGCAGTGTACACCAGACATGATGTGTGAACTGGAAAGCCCCAAGTAGAATAGGAGGTTCTAGAAAGAGAAGAGAGTGCTTTCTGTGCTTTTTGAAGAATAATCCTCTGGTGTTTGTGCCAGTGGAGCTTTGCATCTAGGTACACTCCAAGTACTCGCACTTCTTCTTTTGGTTTGAGAATCACATTCCCCAGTCTGAGCTTGAGCTGAAGATTGTCTGATCTTCTTCTGGAAAAATGAAGTATTTCATATTTCTCAGGTGAGAAGACTATTCCATGTCTTGCAGCCCAGGATAGACATTTGTGGTGTGTGTTCTTTAACTTCAGAAGGTTACTTTTCAAGGAGTGACCAAAAGCAAGCAGATTTGTATCATCTGCAAACCCCAGGGCAGATACACCAGAAGAGGGAGTATGCACAGTCTCATGCAATTCAGAAATGTAGAATAGAAAAAGAATAGGGGATAATGGAGAACCTTGAGAAACTCCACAATGAATAGGAATAGAATAAGACTCAGAATCATCAAAGACAAAAGTGGTAGAGCGCTTATCACAGAAGGAGTAGATCCAGGAAGCTAGCCAGGCAGGTATTCCTTTTCTTTTCAGAATTTGCTGTAGTATCTTGGGGAGAACTCTGTCATAGACTCCTGAGATATCCAGTGAGAGTAGGGATGCAACCATGCCTTCCTTCCAGACTTTTTCCACTTGGGAGATTAGAAGGAAAAGTGCTGCTTCTGTGGATCTTCCTTTCCTAAAGTCCATCTGGATATCTGGCAATAGTCCAGCTTCTTCTGCTATCTTGCTTAGTCTGGCTGCAGCAATAGCTTCCATCAGCTTGCCTGTTGTGTTTAGCAGAGCTATAGGGCGCCAGGCTTTAGCTTGATTGTAGGTTCCCTTGCCAGGTTTCCTCAAGCAGACTGTTTTTGCACTCTTAAATCTTTCAGGGAAGTACTCCAGTTTCCAGCATGTTGAAGTCAGAATAGCTAGAGCTTGGCAGAACCTAGGCCCCAGAGCTCTCAGAAATCCATTTGGCAGCTTATCTCTCCCTCCTGCTGTGAAAGGTTTCTTCTTGGCCAGAATTTGCTCCACTTCTTCACATGTTACCTCCTGGGAGAGCTGTATCTCAGAGATAGTCTGGGAGCTTTCTGAGCCTGGTTCTGGAACTAGAGCTTTTGGAAAGAACTGTTGTGAGAAGGCTTTAGTCTTTTCCTCAAAGGTTTTGGCTATTCCTTCTTGTGTTTCCAGGTCAGGAACCAGAGGAAGATCAGGAGTCTTGTTGGCTTTGGACTTTCCCCACTTTGCAAGCTTCCAGAACTTTGAAGAGCTGGCCAGCTTATGGATTTGGTGTCTGAAAGTGTTCTGTTTTCCATCTCTGACTGCCTTTTTCTTGAGCTTAGTTGCTTGCTCAAGTTCCTCTTGACTTGCTTGCCTTTTTTGCACTTTTCTTCTTACTCTTCTTTCCTCTTTAACCTTGTTTTGGATCTCTTGATTCCACCAGGGAACTGAGTGGCCAGATTGCTTCTGGAGCTGTGTGGATTTGCTTGCTATTTCTTGGAGAAAGTTGTCAAGATACTCCAAGTACTCATCCACTTCATATTTGTCTTGGAAGTGGAAGGGCAGGTGTAGCTTCTCACACTCTACTCTTGCAAGGTTTGAGTCCAGTGTTCTCCAGTTTCTTTCTGGTTTCCAGATTTTCCTTGGAGGATCCAGGTCCAGGCAGGTTAGTACAGGTCTGTGGTCAGACCCATGAAAGAACTGAAGAGCCACTTTAGAGAAAATCAGAGAGTTAGAAAGAGAAGAAGAAATAAAAGACAGATCAATAGAAGAACATGGTTTTTCAGAAAGAGATCTTGCTCTGGTAGGGGTGAAAGGTGCAATAGCTAAATCCAGATTTAAATCTTTCATTAGGTCTTGAAACTTGTTTGCAGTCTCAGAGTACAGTCTTCTTTTCTTTGACCAGTCTGGGTGGTGAAGATTTGAGTCTGTGAGAAGAATATGTTGTCCTTGTTCTTGTAAAGCATTTTGGAGTAAACAGAGAAGAGCTTCTGATGCCTCTGTGTAGTTTTCTTGACTTGATGGGGTGAAGTAGAGATTATGTACCCAAAGAGAAGTAGAAGAGTTTTCCAAGTAGATTTCAAGAGAAACAAAGTCTTTATTCCAGAAGGTAGGATGAAGAGAAGAGAGTTTCAGATTTTTATTAATAAGAAAAAGTGTTCTGCCAATCTCTGAACAGTAGAGAGGAAGAAAGGAAGAGAAAACAGTTGAAGTGCTTGTTTCTAGGTGAGGGTTTTTCCAGGGCTCTTGAAGTGCAATAATGTCCACCTCTTGGAGAGCTGAGGTTGCTAGCAGTAGGTCTTGGACTGATTGGCTTTTTTGCACATTATACTGGAGAAGTGTCAGCTTTGTGTCTTTCATGCAGACATCTCAGCATCAAAGATCTTGAAGGAGTTAGCTGGTAGCTTTCCTCCAGAGTTGGCTGATCTTGAAGAAAGAATTTGCACTTCTGGGAGTGCACCTCTGAGTCTCTCTGAGCTTCTGCTTGGCTCAGCTGTTTTATGTTTTTTCCCCCCTGGTAGAGACTGAGAGAGAGGGAAAGACATAACTGAGGAGGGTTGTAGAGCTGGAACAGAGGTAGCTGTTGGGATCTCATATTTTCCTGGGCGTGTGTTCCATGCTTCTCTTGCCTTCTTGGCTGCTTCCTGGCGTACTGGACAGACACTGGCCCAGGCTGGGTGAGCTCCTCTGCAGTTGCAGCATTTTGGCTTGAGAAGCTGTTCAGGAACTTGGCAGGCTCTCCTTTCATGCTGGCCTCCACAGGCACCACACACAGCTTTGTTCTTGCAGAAGCGTGAGATGAAGTTGTTAACCCTCTGGAGATCTCTGAAGAGTACTGACCTGGGTATGATAACCTCTTTCAGGAAGAGACAATAACAGCAGTGTTGCCTAAGCACCAACCTTGGGATCATGAGATCAAGTTGTAACCAGGGACAGAGCCAGGATTTGGACCAATTTACCAGTTATCAGAGAAAGAGCTCCAAGTACTTCGCGAGTACCTGGAGGAAAACCTGAAAAAGAGTTTTATTCAAGAATCTCAATTGCCAGCAGGATACCTGATACTATTTGCACTAAAGAAAGACAGAAGTCTTCGACTTTGTGTAGATTACAGGAAACTCAACAACATTACCATCAAAAACTGATATCTGTTGCCAAATGTGAACAAATTGCGAGACAGGATCAGCCAAGCTACAATCTTTACCAAGCTGGACTTGAAAGAAGCATACAATCTGATACGCATGAAAAAAAGAGAAGAATGGAAGACAGCCTTCAGAACCCAATATGGACACTACAAGTATCTGGTTATGCTATTCGGATGTGACAAGGCAATGGCAGAGCAGAACTCAAGCCTAACTGATTCAGTAACCTTGACCTGACTTGGCTTGAGACTTGAGACTTGGATTGATGTACAAGACAAAAGACCAGAAAGGAAAAGAGAAAAGAAGAAGAGAAGAAGCTGGGGGAGCAGGAGAAGTTCTTATAGGCAGGGGATACAGTGGAGTAAACAGGCAACAGTGCAGATGGAACTTGCCGGCAAGGTGCATGACTTATGCCAGATATGCAACAGGGCCAGAACTGTGACATTACCCTCCTCCTTCACATAGTGAACTTCTGTAAGCCTCAGGCCACTTGTGGGTGTAGTTCTGTGGCTGTGGTTTCCTTGGGTATTTCTTATGGAAGTTGTAGATGGTGTCTTTGGCGTTGTCAAGATGCTCAATAGACTCTTCAGTGGTATCTTCAATTGGCTATCCAGACCATTTGACCAGGTACTTGAACTTCTGTCAAGACATTGCTGGCTTGGAGTCAAGGATTTCTTCAACCTGGAACTCTTCATCTGTGTCTTGACTAATGACAGGGCCAGGGTGTTCATTTGATTGGCCAGGGATAGGATTAGCAGGTGTCAGATGTAGAAGGGAAACATGAAAGACAGGGTGGATCTTGAGTGTGTGGAAGCTCCAGATGGCAGGCACAGCTTCCGACTGTCTTCAACACCTTGAATAGTCCAATCCACTTGTTGTCAAGCTTTTTGCATAGGTGGTGTGTCCTGATGTTCTTGGTATTCAGTCAAACAAGATCTCCAGTTTGATAGGACAGTGACAGAACTTGATGCAAATTGGTGGTGTGAGCTTGAGCTTCCTGGGATAGTCGGAGTTCAGCTTGCAACTGTTCCAGAATCTGCGTCATTTCTCCAGAGATTTCCATAGCATCTTGGTTGCAGGCTTCACTCATGGGTGTGATGCTGAGCTGTGGATGGAACCCTTTGTTGGCAAAGAACAGTGACATGCCAGAGGAATCAGACTGGGAGTTGTTCTGTGTGAACTCTACCAGAGGAAGCTATTGGACCCAGTCATCTTGGAGATAGTTGACATAGGATCTCAGGTAGTGTTCAAGCTCCTGATTCTCTTGTTCTGTCTGACCATCTGTCTCTGGGTGGTGTCCTAAGGATAGTCGTAGCATGATGTCAAGATGGGCACAGAGTGCTTTCCAGAATAAGCTGACAAACTGACCTTCTCTGTCTGAGACAATACTCCTGGGCAAGCTATAGGTACAGACAACAAACTGGATGAACATCTGGACAAGATGTAAGGTTGTCATCTCAGCACATGGCACAAAGTGGTGTTCTTTGGTGAGACAGTCAGTGATGACCCAGATGTGCTTGGCACCAGGGAAGCAGGTATCTCTTGACTTGGGCAAGTCAGTAATGAAATCCATAGCCAGATCCTGCCAATGTTGCTGAGGTATGGGAAGAGACAGCAGCTCTCCTTGGTGATCACAGGCAGGCTTTGCTCAAGAGCAGACATAACAATTCCTGATGTACTGCTGTATGATGTTCACTATCTTTGGCCAATAGTACTAACAAGACAGGAGGTTGTGGGTCTTGGCAATCCCAGTGTGGCCAGCTATTGCTTGGTCATAGGCTTCTTGGAACAGGTGTAGGTGTAGCTTATTGTTCTCAGGGATCCAGAGTTGGTTCTTGTAGAAGAGAGTTATTTTCCAAGCTGCAGTCTGAGAGAGACACTTCTTGACTGTGCCTGACACCATCCCTTAGCATCTGTGACACTGTTGCCACTGGATCACCTTCAGCAAGGTTGTTATAGGCAGCTTGGATGACATCTGAAAAAGGTGTAGCATCAGGTTCAGTGTCAACTGGTGCAGCTTCTGAATATCTCAGGATCTGGATGGGCTTGACTTGAACCTCTGAATGTGCAAGATTCTTGGGCTTGAGGACGACTTGCTCTATGAAGTCTTGACAGGGATCACTGTCTGACAGGAGGTCTTGGGAATGTTGAGTGAGGGTGTTGGCCTTGCACTGACTGCCTGGATGGTAGCTGATCTTGAAATTGAAGTGTGACAAGAACTCACTCCAACAGGCTTGACAGCAGGAAAGACACTTTGACAACATGAAGTACTCCAAGTTCTTATGATCAGAGATCACCTTGACAGGTTCTGGAGATCCTTCAAGCTCTGCTCACTATTCTTCAAAGGCACAGACAATTGCCAGCAACTCTTTGTTGTAGATCTTGTAGTTGCATTCTGCCAGCAGGTGGCAGTGTGACAAGAAGGCAACAGGGTGTAGAACTCCTTCATGATCTGGCTGTGACAGGACAGCACCAGAGATGTAGTCAGAAGTGTCAGTCTCAACAACACACTTCTTCTCCGGATCAAAGTGCTGCAGGATGGGTGCAGTGCTGAACACCTTCTTGATGCTTTCAAACAAGTGCTGCTCTGGGGTTTCCCACTTGAAGGCAACATTCTTCTTGGTCAGAGCTGTGAGTGGGGATGCAAGCTTGGCAAAGTCTTTGATGAACTGGTGGTAGAAGTTTGCAAAGGCAATGAAGCTCTGCACTTCCTTGAGACTGGCAGGAGGATTCCACTCCTTGATAGTGTCAGTCTTGGCTGGGTCCATGCTCACAGATCCAGGTCAGCCATCTTCAGTGGCAGACTGAATGATGAGGCCAAAGTACTTGACTTGATGCACTTCAAAGTTGCACTTGGAGATGTCAACTTGCAGGCTTGCATCTTGTAGTTGACTGAGAACAAGCTTGATGTGCTTCCAGTGTTTCTTGAGTGTCTGACTGTAGACAAGGATATCATCCACATAGGCAGTGCCAAAGACATCAAGGATGTCAGGTCCCAAAACATCATTGATGTAGTTCTTCAATATGCTTGGAGTATTGGCAAGACTAAAGAGTATGACAAGGTATTTGTAGAGGCCTGAGCGTGTGCGGAACACAGTCTTCCATTCTTCACCTTCCTTCATCCAGATACAGTTGAAGGCACTAACAATATCAAGCTTGGTGTACCACACAGCTTTGCAAAGCTGGTCCAACATCTCCCAGATCAGTGGTAGGGGGTAACAGTTCTTGATGGTGATAGTGTTGAGTGCTCTGTAGTCTACACAGAAACACAATCCACCTTCTGGCTTCTTGACAAAGAGGACTGGTGCAGCAGCAGGTGATGAAGATACTTGAATGAAGTCCTTGTTCAGGTTCTCTGTCAGGTACTTCTTGAGAACTTCAAGTTTTTCTCTGCTCATGCTGTACAGAGGTCCAGAGGGTGCCTGGGTTCCTGGTTCCATCTTGATCTTGTGGTCAACTCCTGGATGTAGAGGAGGAAGCTTGTCAGTGTCATCCTTGCTGAAGATATCCAGGAACTTGTGGTACTGAGCAGAGAGAAGTGTGGCAGGATCCACATGCTTCTTTGGCTTCAACACCTGCTCAATGTCTCTCAGAGAAACACTGAACACCTGGTGATCTGGCTTGGCAGCAAGGAGAGAAAATACAGCAGCATTGATGGGGATTGGTGTGGCAGAAAGGGGCTTGGGATCCTGAGACTTTCCAGCAGACATCTTGGCTTCAAGATCCAAAGAGATTGGATAGCTATTGTTTGACTTGAGGCATGTGGATCAGCAGTGATCTGACTTGAACATGATTGAGGTGTTTGTCTAATCAATATGTGGCCTGTGCTTCTGGAGCTATGGCATCCCCAGAATCACATCATAGTGAAGGCCAGGAGACACAAAGAGAGAGACTTCCTCCTGGTGCACACCATGTGCTGTGGTCATGATTGTCTTGGCGAGATGTGTGGTTTGTGATGTCTTGCCATCAAACAATCATAATGTGTGTGGGTAGGGGAGAGGTTCTTGGTGAAGAGATTGCGCAAAGGAAGCACTAATGCAGCCAATTGCTGAACAGCCAGAGTCAATAAGAGCATTGCACTTGAATTTCCCATCTAGAATACAAGGAAGAAACAAGCACTTGCTGTCTAATTGCTGGTCTGGAGACAGATAGCCAATATAGAGATCCTTTTCATGTTCTTGGGTGTGACAATGACCAAGGACTACTTGTTTTCTGACTCTGGAGTAGTCTCAACAGTGGCAGACTTGGTGGTGGTCATGGTGGTGGCAACAACAGGCATGCTTTTCACTGGACAGAAGGTTGAGATGTGACCTTGGTTCCCACAGTAGAAGTAGAGGCCTTTGCTTTGGTGATATTCTCACTCTTCTGGTGTCAGCTTAGAGTGGCTGAGATCCATGGTAGGACTTGGTGGCTGTGGTGTGAAGGCTGGCTTGATGAACCCTGGACACAGAACTGAAGCTCCTGACCGTGGAACTGAGGCTTGGGTGGGAGGTGCTTGATGTGGACAGCAAGAGTTGGCAGAAGTGGCACACAACTGGTTGTCCTGTAGCTGGCATTTCTCAACAAGCTTCTGATAGCTGATGTCCTTGAGGTTGATGCTGACAAGCTGCTTGGCAAGCTCTTCAGAGACAGCACATCGAAGATGGCACTTCAAGGCCTTGTTGTTGAAGCCTGTGTGTAGAGCATACTGATTGAACTCTGTGAAGAACTCAGCAAAGGAATGGTTGGCCTGACACAAGGTGATGAGCTTTCTCTGAGCTAGGAACTCTGGGTCTGGGTTGGAGAAAGTGTTCTGGAGATCTTGGACGATGTTGTGCCAGTCAATGTACTGGCCAGCCATGATCTTAGCTGAGATGTAGGACTGTGCAGTGCCAGTCGTGCGTGAAAAGACATACGCAATCCACGATGTTTCCATGGGGTACCAGTCAGTGTTGAGTGTCATCTTGAGTGACAGTGACATGATGAAGCTCTCAAGCTTCTCATACGTGATTTCTGTGTTTCTGCTATCACCACTGAAGATCTCTGAGTCAGCAGTGTGTTCAGACTTGGACTTGGGAGTAGTGTTAGTAGCTTGAATTTGCATGAACTCTGCAAACATATTGTGAAGGAACTTGTTATTTCCAGCAACTGGCATAGCTTGGTCTGGTTGTTGAGATATGACAAGGACGTGAACATGGCTTGGTGAAGTGTGTTATGGTTGGGTTGGTCTTTCGTAGTGTGACAAGGCAATAGCAGAGCAGAACTCAAGCCTAACTGATTTGGTAACCTTGACCTGACTTGGCTTGAGACTTGAGACTTGGATTGATGTACAAGACAAAAGACCAGGAAGGAAAAGAGAAAAGAAGAAGAGAAGAAGCTGGGGGAGCAGGAGAAGTTCTTATAGGCAGGGGATACAGTGGAGCAAACAGGCAACAGTGCAGATGGAACTTGCCGGCAAGGTGTGTGACTTGTGCCAGATATGCAACAGGGCCAGAACTGTGACATTGGACTCACGAACACACTAGCAACATGTCAAGCATTGATCAACAACATCATCAGAGCACACCTGGACCAAACAGCTATCACCTACCTGGAGAATATTCTTGTCTACTCGAACACGCAACAGGAATATACCAAACATGTGAAGGATGTTCTACAATGCCTACAAGAGGCAGAGCTCAAGCTTAACCTAAAGAAATGCGAGTTCAACAAACTGGAAGTTGAATTCCTTGGATACATCATAGGGATTGAAGGGATCAAGATTAACTCTGAGAAAATCAAAGTGATTCAGCAATAGCCAACACCAACATCAGTCAAGGAAGTACAAGTCTTCCTAGGATTTGCCAACTTCAACTGACAGTTCATTAAGAACTACTCACAGATGGCAACACCACTGACAGAACTCACGAAGAAGGACATGGAGTACCAGTGGATAGAGAGATAACAAAAAGTATTCCAACAGCTCAAGAACACTTGTGCCAAGAAACCAGTTCTTCTCAACTTCAAGACAGGCCAGCCAACACAAATCAAAACAGACACTTCAGACCAAGTGGTGGGAGTATGTCTATGCCAACAGGCAGACAACAAGTGGCACCCAGTTGCCTACTACTCACGCAAAATGTCACAAGCAGAACAAAACTATGATATCCACGACAAAGAGCTATTGGCAGTCATCAACACACTTGAACACTGGAGAGTGTATGCGGAAAGCAGTTCCAAACTCACTATTCTCACAGACCACAAGAATCTGACAACATTCACAACAACAAAGAAGCTGAACAGATGACAAGTCAGATGGGCTGAACTCCTAGGGCAACATAAGTTTAAGATCTTATACACCCCTGGACAAGACAATAGGAGAGCAGACACACTAAGCTGACAAAAAAACCACATGGAAGATGATGAACACCAAGGAATAATCTTACAGCAGGACTAGCAAGGAAACCTGGTGCCTTAACTACAGATCAACAAGCTCACAGCAGAAGACACTGAAGAACTAATAAGGAACTACCACAATAATTCAGCACATAGTCACCCAGGAATCACCAAAACCACAGACCTTATCCAACAGGCAGAGAACAATGTCATCAACCTCTGATAACATGTCACAAGCTACATCAGTAAGTGTCTACTATGCCAGAAAAACAAACATGGAAGACATAAGCTATATAGAGAGGGACACCCGAACACAATACCAAGAGGCTCTTGGGAAGATATATCAATAGACTTCATCACAAAGCTACCCAAGTCCAAAGACCCAGTCACAGGAATCACCTACAACTCAATTATGGTGATTGTGGACAGATTCACAAAATACCTAATAGTGGTACTATTCAAGGAAACCCACACAGCAGAGCAGTTGGGACACCTCCTACTGGACAGATTGGTCAGAGACCACAGAGTTCCAATCACAGTTATTACTGACAGAGACAAACTCTTCACATCCAACTACTGGAAAACAATCAGTGCAGCCATGGGAACAAAACCCAAGATGTCTACGGCCTATCACCCACGAACTGACAGCCAGACAGAGTGAGCAAACCAAGTTCTGGAGACTTATTTGCAGTATTACATCAACCAGACCCACAGCAATTAGGTACAATTATTACCAGTGGCACAGCTGGCAATCAACCAGCACAGATCAGACTCAACAAAGGAATCACTATTCTTTGCTAATTTTGGACAACACACAAACATCAGAATGCCAAGCAGAGCTTCACCAAACATGGAGGAAGCACTCCAACATGACAAGCTCCTACAACAAACACACACAATAATAAGATATTACCTTCAAGAGACCTCAGAAAAGATGCAACGCCAAATAGACAAAAAATTGAAAATGGCACCTCAGCTGAAGAAAGGGAATAAAGTCTACCTCCTCACAAAAAATTGGAAGGTCAAGAGACTAAGAACAAAGAAACTGGACTATGTCAAGGTCAGACTATTTTCAGTTGAAGAAAGAACCAGACCAGTCAACATCAGACTGCGACTACTGAGAGACACTCAGGTACACCCAAACTTTCACATCTCAATGATCAAATTAGCCGACCAGAGCACACCCTTGCAGGAAACATTTCATTACCAACCAGAGGAAGAACAGGAATTCAAGGTTGAACAGATCTTGAAGAGAAAAGATCAGTGATACCTTGTCAAGTGGCAAAACTACCCAGACTCAGAAAATACCTGGGAACCACTCAGGAACCTCGCAAACTGCCAGCTCCTCCTGCAGCAGTTCTGGCAGAAGTAGGACTGAACAGCTCAGCCTGCAGCGCAGACACATCAATGACTATCACCGATAAGTCTTCACTATCTGCCTTCATTTCAGCAACAAGGCACTGGAGCTTCTTCTTTGCTTGACCCTCAGCACCTTCAAGAACCTTTCACTTTCAGGATACACAAGCCTGCAGCTTGGCAAGCTGCTCAACAAGAGCATCCCGCTTGGACTTATCAACAGCCAAATCCTTGTGAAGGTTATCCTGGGTCATGTTCAGTGACTCCCAAGAAAGTGACACACAGGACTTCCTATGACAAGTGCATTCAGTGCACTTCAACTTATTGTTGTTGTCAGATATTCAGAAGCAGGGCTTGTGGTTCAAAACACAGAAGTCACACAGAGCAAGCGACACAAAGTTATGATTACAGATCTGGGCTGCCAGTTGTTTTCAGTAAGCAGAGACATGTGATTTCGCAGACATACTCAAGAATTCATCAGGACAATGAATGAAGGAGAGAAGGGTAGTGTTACAACCCCTGGGATAGGAGCCACTTATTTATAGGCAATCAGGCTGCGGGCCAGGCAAGAGGACACCATGGAAGTCAAGTGACCAACCAATAAGAGGTCATGTGACTGTCAAGACACACACGGGCAGCTTGACGCAGCATGCATGAAACATCAAGACAATCTCACCAGTCTTGATACAGGATGCAGGAAGCATTGAGACAGTCTCACCAGTCTTGACACAGTGTGCATGAAGCATTGAGACAATCTCACCAGTCTCGACGCAGGGTGCATAACATGGTGGGACTGTCAAGACAATCTCACCTGTCTTGACATCAAGACTGTCAAGACAATCTTGATCATCTTGACAGGCCAGTACTATATAGTCCGGTGATAGTTCCCTTATGGAACAATTGTCTTCAACTCATGTTGTGATCCAGACAACTAGATCTACTTTAATACAATCCTTTTGTACGAAGCCATTGATCAGGTGTCACCACCACCATATTCCACCAAACCCCTTCACACTCCTTGACACTCCTCTCCTGCGAGAACCAACCCGCCTTCCACATCTCACCCTTAATCCTATACTCGGTTAGGACAGCACAGTACAGACCGCAACAGCCAGAAGATGTGTTTTGTGATAGATGTAATACCTAAGCTGTTACACATCACAACATCAAGCTGTTAGGAATAGTGTTGTGCTAGGGGAGAGAAAAGACTAACATCAAGGGGCTGTAATCAATAGGTAGTATGAGGAGATAGTACAAGAATAATAATACTATTTACATCAGTGTATTCAAGGAAAGGAAGATTAACATGGCTAGAATGACTATCAACAATAAGAAGATGATGACAGCTTTGTCCTGTCTGAGTTCTGGTAGACTTGTTGAAGACTTTCTCCAACTATTGCAGACCTAGATCATTATTAGTCCATCCTTTCTCAGAGACAGCAAAATATGCCTCAGTATTGTTCAGATCTTGCACCGAGGTATCAAGAAAGTTATGAGATTGACCTTGGTAGATAAGAGTTGGAGGGATATATAATCCAGTTGCTCAAACACATGCAACTAGAGTCACAAACTCTTAACTCCCATCTTGATTAACACCTAGAATCCTGCCAGCTTTCCGTGCCTCCTTGTTGACAATTTGTTGTGTGGCATGCCCCTGGCCAATAAGGAAGTCTTTCTTGTCAACATTGTAGATGTTATCCACTGTGATGTGGTGTTTCTTAATAGTGTCATCTAGCTATATGAAGATTAGCAAGAATTCATCAATAATACTGGGGATAGTAATACCAGCTGGTAAAAAGTCTTGATTTAGGCTATAGATTCTGCCTATTTACACTTCTTATCTATAGGCTTCAGGTAGACACTTTCAATAGTGTCCAAATAACATTGCACAAAGTGTTGTGTCCAGCACTTCCTAAGAGGTCTTCTGGCAATATGTTCTGCCAAGTCTTGGACAACCTGAGGTGTCATTGGCCATCCCTTAAGGCTCAGAGCACTGATACACTCTACCAGAACTGCTTCCTGGCTATCAGAGAGAACTTTGACAATCATGGAGTTGACTTCTTTTCAGGAGGTGCTCTTCCCCTGGGGGTGACAAGAAAGTGCATGACGACTGATATCATGCTTTACAGCAGTTGCCGTATAGTTGATTTGATCCGCTAGGTCCAGCTCAGCAAGAGCATCACTTATTCAGTTGTTGTATGACCTCTCCATGGCCTGCAATGACTCGAACCTCCACGTGGTGCAGGCTGGGAACCTCAGGGCAGTCGATGGCGGGTGGCTTCCCAGGCTGCTCGTAGTCGCTGCACTGAGAGCTAATCAAGTCACCGGTCGAGCTGCTGGTGTTGCGGAGTGACAGGCCACCGGAGGTGTTGCGCAGGCACCCTGGACACCCCCGTGAAACAGCTACAGCAGAACAGAGGACTGCGACCAAGCTTGGGAGATGAAAACCACCTGACAGACGACTACCGTGTACGCTACAGCCTGAAGCCAGCCCCACAGCTGGTGGATGTGAAGTCTAGGCGTCTGATAGGGCACCTCTGGAGTAGTCGAGAGGAGTTCTCGTCATGTCACCCTCCTAGCAGAGTCTCCAGCTAACACATGAGGATCTGCTAGGGGGGGAGTGGCCTTGGCACTGCGGTGTTGTTAATCAAACACGGACCACCTGTTAAAGAAGGAGAGTGGTCGTACAAGGAGATGTCGCCACTCCAGTGCCTAAGGGCTGTGTGATAGCCAAAGTGCTGGCTTGATGGTTTTGCCTAAGGCCTTGCCACGAAGTCTCTTCGTACAATCCACAATCTGGGGCCAGGGGACTGGGTTATCCAGTGGGCCAACAGGTGCAACTGGGGCCCCACAGGCGACAGCGGACCAAGGAGAACTCCTCCCTACTTGGTTAGTGGGCTGGAAAGGCAGCCCTGCAGGTGCTGGCACGGCCTGCAGAGTCCGTAAGGCCTGCGAGGCATGGTCGGCCTTTGTACGAGAGATCTGCGAAGGTAACACGAAACAGTTAACAACTGCGAGACGTGGCATATAATGGCAGTGACAGAGGTAGGGCCTGGGCCTACTACGAGACTGTCTATATAGCCCGAGAGGACAGATGCGCATGCCGGTTTGTACAGAGTGCAGGCTTAGGCTGCAAACGACAAGCTCAGGGAGCAAACTACAGTTGGAGTGTGGGCTCTGGGCTGGTGACCCAGCGCTCCGAAGCAGGATCCCAGGGGTGAGCACATACAGCGGAGTGCAAGAGACCTCGGGACTGTGGGAAAGCATGGTAGAGACCCTGTGGGGGGGTGCCAACTCTACACTATGTTCTGGCATAGTACGACTGTGGCCCACTATGCCTCTTCTGTGAAGAAACCTTTAAAGGAATCCTCAACTATCTCCCCCTATTGGAAGTTCACTTGGTTAAACCAATTAACTACTAACCAGGCAAGTTCAAAGAAAGAACTACAGAAACTTTTTGTTAAAGAGTGGGAAAACCAATGGGAGGAGAAGAAAAGAAAAAGCTACTCTGGGTGGCAGGTGTTTTGTCAAAAGCCTCACCACAACAACCTGAAGCTCTACAAAGAGCTACAGAAAGCTGAGGCAAGTCTACTACTACAAACCAGAACTGGGAGAATTAGCCTGGCAAGTTTTCTATTCAGAGCTGGAGTTCCAGACTTTCCTACCCCTTTATGTGTCTGTGGTCAAGCAGAAGAGACAGTGAAACATATCACCTCTTCATGCTCTTTTTATTCAAGTCAAAGACAGCAAGCTCCTTTTAATTCTCAAGATTTCACTTCTATTATTTCAAACCCAGAGCTTCTACAGAAGTTTCTATACTGGTTCATGTCTTTGAAAAGACTGAACCAGTTTAATCTGGCTTTCAAACTCCACTATTCACACTCTAATATCTAGAAGTTTTCTTTCTACCAGTCACTACAAGATTTCCTTTTGCTACATCCTCTAGTCACCCCCAGTCTTCAGTTTTTATTCCTCTAAAGGTTTTCTGAAGAAAATCACTCTTAGCTAGAAGATCTGCATGGCTGAAAAGCTACTATCAGTGTAAGAATCAAATAAAATAAAATAAAAAAAATGACCTCTCCATGGCGATATAAAAAAAAGGTCAAAATCTACAAATACCGAGCGTTGGGTGATAACGAGCGTCACGTGATCGACTACGGTATGTCACAGCTAACAAGCCTCTGAGAAGACATCTGTCGGGAGCTGGTCACCCAGCCAGACAGAAGTTGGGACTGACTAAGCAGGTGGGACTTACGAATGCCGAGTATGAAAGATGTCGGGCGCAATTCCCGACGTAGTACGCTTACGTAACGTACGTATGTAACTATTCGTACGTACAAGTACGGAGCGTACGTACGTACGAACGTAGTCGCTCAGTAGCCTACGAGTAGTACTTCGTATGACTGCTGCATCTGAATTCTGAGCAACTAAAGACAGAAGATTCTCCCTACGGTTGAGTATCAAGGTACCAGCTGACATGGTATTATCCTTCTGAAGACCACGCATGTTACCATAGTCTTTTGCTACATGCATTCAGGTTGGCCCCTAGCTCCACATCACACCAACACCGATAGGCCGGTTGCCTTTTATCAATGATAAATATGTATGTGTGGAGGTACCAAAACCTTATGTTATCAGAGACTTCAGGTAATGTATATACTCAAGATACATACGTCGCAGACCTCTTGGCATGAGACGGCTAGCCTTCTGAGTAAACGAAAGACATCTTCAAAAACACTTTATAGCTGACAGACATATCTATGAGCAAGCCACGATGGACAGGCACGGATAAGCTGATCGACAGGAGCTTGGACATAGGCACCAACACCCGACAACACTCGCAAGTCTTTGTCCATTTGATCAGCAGAGGAACTGACGGTGACATCATCAACTGTCCATGACCAAGTACACCAAGTACCAGGACGACAGCAACAACGACTGCTTAGACAGCGACTACAACAATGACAGCAGCTAGCCTTATGTAGGAAAAGGTAGCGGCTGTTGTGCACGGCTAGGATAGGCCGTGGACTTGTCAGGGCAAGAAATCATGGAGAGGTGAGGACCGTGACAGCAGCCCACGTCCACACCCGCGTCTAGCTCCTGGCTCGGCTCAGTCACCTAACGTAGTTTGGATTGCACAGGGGGCTTGGTAGGTGTGGAATTGATTGATCAGTCCAAAATTGGCAAGGGGTATTTCAATGCTACTCTTCTCAATGCTGCCGTGGGCAGCACGGCGCAGACAAAGGCGGGGAATCGACATGTCGCTAAAATCTAGCTGTTGTACCCCGTACTTCCGTGCAAGCGAGAACAACGGAAGCCGGAATCGGAATCAGAAGAAAGCTGACAGGGAGCCGTGGTACGGGGAGGGCATATGTAATCTGTTATGAGGTGGTGTTGTCGGGCAGGTCTCGTCTCTGGTTCAAGGTGGCGTAACGATTCCGCTCGAGGAGCGGGTGAGTCTCGGAGGGGGTCTTGCTCGGTGGAGGAGGAGGAGGCAGGGGCTTCAGCGCGAGCGCCTGCTGGAACAGAGCTGAGGGCACCATCGCCGTCTTCATCCTTGTGTGCGAGCTGATGGAAGACTGGTCGGTCCAGTGTCCGCCGGAAGTCGTCCTCGACCATGGCGTCGACAGATTCCTGCCTCCGTTCGTCGTGCTAGAATGATTGCGCGAGATCTGAGTGCTGCTCATGCCGCTTGCGCTGCCGTACGGCATGTAGCTCGGCCCGTAGGAGTGATCGGCCTGTGATGTACCGTCCCCGGAGACTCGATCCTCGTCGATCGACGGGCACAACCTTGGTCGTCCGTACCCGGCCGAGCTCGCGTTCGAGCTTGCGCCCGACCTGACTGGCGCCGCAGGGACGCTCCGGACGTGGCTGTGATCCACGGCAACAGAAGCAGCATCTCGACCCGTTGGAGCCTGGGAAGGTGTATGGACGGTGCCGGCGGACAGCTCGACGCGATTGTGTCTGGCAGGCTGCCGTGTAGCCAACTGCGGACGAGCTGGACGATCGTTGTTGAAGGCCGGGGTCATGCGGACGCTCTGTTCGGTGATCTCGTGCCAGGATGAGTTTCGACGGCTGGGGCTCGTCGTCGGAGCGGGATTGCTCGGGACGCTTGCGCGCCTGTCATGCGTGCTCGCTTGGGTCCATGTGGCCGAAGCTCCCGCCCTAGCATCCTTGTCATTCTGGCGTGGCGACTCGTCCCTCCACTGCCTGTTCCTGGCACTAGCTCGACGAGGCAACGGCGGCGCTTGCTCGACTCCGTCGTCCAAGAGGGCTGGGGGGAGATGACTCGGAGCCGACTGGTGCAGTTTAGTACTCCGCTTCGGTGCCCTTGAAGCAGCGCCCTCGTGACTTACACGAAAGGTCGACGATCCGCCCTGGTGCGCCAGCGACGATCTAGCTTGTCCGTATCCCGGGGGCTGCCGATGCTGATGCCACCGACGATCCTTTCGTGCTCCGACTGCCAGGGGCGCAACCGTATAGTCGCGGCCTTGCGTCTCGTCCTGCTTGGATGTGATTCGGCTTTGGGCTGGACCGGCCTCCGCGGGGAGCTCGGCCAGGTCTCGACCGTCTAAACCGATAGGAGTCCGTAAGCGCTCATGATCGACAGCTCCTGCCGACAATATCGCCGGAAGGTTCATACGGTCACGCCTTGCCGTTGTTGAATTGTTGATCGACGCAGTGGCACCAGACCATCTCCGTTGGTGACCCGTGTCCGGAGAAGCTAGACCTTCCAGCTCAGCTGGTCTCCATTCGCTTCTGCTCGAAGAGTCGCTATGTCGCCAAGGACGCTCGTTTAAAGAGTGGTGCATCGCAGGCCGCTCAAACGAGCTCCTGCGTCGAGCCGAGAGCCGGCTCTTGAGCGGATAGTCTGGTGGGCTGTGTAGCTGGTCATCGTGCGTCGACGGGCTACCTTCCGACGGGTAGTAATTGGCGATGACATAGTCCGCCGAAAGACTCTCCTGTGGCCGTCGGGTGGCAGCGACCACGTCTTGGGATGCAACGAGACCTGAAGCCTCCAAAGCCGAGACTGGATCTGACGCGCCCTTGAGCGCGGAAGCGTCTCGTCTATGGGTATGAGGACCATGTTCCTCGCCGAAACTAGCTGTGCCGTGGAGCATTAATGAAGACCGAGCTTGCTCGACCGGGGGAGCAGGAGGGGCTCGGCGAGGCTCTTCCGGAATGGCCGCGTCCCGAGGGATTTCGACTTCGATTTGGGATAGCGGCGCCTTGTCGAGTTTCGCCTGCTGCTGCCGCAGCGCCTGGAGCGGCGCCATATCCTTTGCAGTGGGTTCCAGATCCCGGGCTGAAACATCCCCACTGGTGATTGCCGTCAGCTGCGGTGTGATGAAGGGCTTGACAACGGCGAGCAGATCTTCCAAGTAGACCGGTGGCGCTGGAATTAATAGACCAGCATTGGTCACTGTCGGCGGACGTACGTCGACTTGGTCGTCGATTGATTTCCGCGATTTGGACACTCCGGCTCCGTGACTGCCAACTGCGCGCTGCATGGTTGTGCGATGGGTCGCGCTATGGGGGTCAGGCGTGCCAAAGGAGCTTGACGACCTTGGGTGGCGATGATACGGGCTCTCGAGAGAGAGTTGGATGTCGTCGAAGGAGGACGTTGCCCAGGGACCGCCGCCACCAACATTCGATTGCTTCCAGCCGGGGTTGCCTGTCGGAAATCGGCGGGCGTCGTCGAAGAGGCCGGCAGATGGCTCGTCTTTGGACATGCCGTCGGCTGAGGCGGACCGAGTCAACGACCTGCGCGCAGTAGCCGCAAGAGACGCTGGCGGCGGCGGCGTCGTGATAGTCGGGAAGTACTCAGATCGAGCACCGTCGAGACGACTGACACTGCCACCATCAGAATCGTCGCCGACCCCTTGGCTTGGTCTGTGTGGCCATCGTTCCAGAGCTGAGCACGTCGTAGGTAGGGGCGTCAGCGACAGATCGACCACGCTGTAGGCACGAGATGAGCCCATTGTGGAAGGCGCAGAAACGGAGGAGTCCTCTTGCGCGATACGGACGACTCGGGCTGCAGCGTGCCTATCTTAGAGAGCTGTCCCCGAAGATGCGCGTTCTTCTATACTGGCGGTCGACAGGAACAGCATCGTTCGCGACGATCGTCGCTTTCCGCGCATTTGGATGCTGCGCCACACTTTCGGAGATTGCCGTACACCAGCCATAAACCTTATCAATGACGCTGCTGTGGCGCACAATTTTCCTGGTTAGGCTCGCTGTCGATCTTGCTGGCCCAAGCCACAGCCACAATGGCCTAGTCGCGTACTATTTCAGTTTCTTTTGCGACACACTCGATCACGTGCGGGTTTCTCGGCCTTACTTTCGTGAAGTCTCACAGACACGTACTTACGTACTGCAGTCGTAACATCGACCTAGAAGATTGTGACTCACTTAAACCTCCAATCAAGTACAGAAACAGGCCCTCATGTAGTCCAATTGCACTACTCTGTCTCAGCCAGTCAGATTTCAAGGCAGGTTACTGCTAAGATGGCCGGCCCAACAAAGGATGAGACTCTTGACTAGTCTGAAAGCAAACACAGAGAGAACAGCAGCTGCTGTGGCAGCATTGGCATGGTATTGACAGTGGCGACAATGTCAAGTCATCGCCTCTGTGCCAGCAGTATCTGCAGGCAGTTTTCGCGAAACCAAATAAGATGCCACTTCGCTCACAGCCCGAAACTGTACCACCGCACCTCAAGGATGACGGCAAGTTTTCAGGAATCAGCAGGTAGAGGCAGGCCTTGATAGAAGATGATGGGGACAAGTATGTTGATAAGAGATGGCCATCCCAAGAAAGAAGAGCACTGTGTTATTAAAATTCATGACGCCAGCAAAGTATTTGGAGGATGTCGTAGGTGGAAGAATACGCGTAGATCGCTGGTGATGATTCAAGTGGAGGTTGGAATTTACCTGTGGACATGGGCGTAGGAAAGGGCGTGAAGCGATCAGTGATCGCCCTTGTCGCCAGTGCTGGCACGGAACTTGCTCTTGCCCTTCGAAAAGAGACCCTTGGCCGCGACGTTCGCCTTGCCGCCAAGGATACCGGCCGAGTGGAGTAGGTCTTTCCCCTTGGCTTGCATCTGATGCGTCGAGATTCTGCCACCCCCACCGGAGGACGATGGATTTGGCTCGATCGGACCGACGGTGCTTGTGCCCGCCGTTCTGGCGGGGCCGGCGGTGGGGCCTTGAGTGGATGGGGACAGGTCGGAGAAGTTCAGATACTGCTGGTAGTACGGCTGTTGCTGCGTAGGCGTGCTGCCTGACCCTCCGGCTGTTCCAGAGCTCGACGTCCCTGGCCGAGGCAGCGATCCGGCTGCGGTTCGGCTGCCGTCCATCGACCGGCGAGGTTCTCGGGCCGCCGTCGTGCCGGTGAAGGTGGTGTCCGCGCCGCGGACGGCGGTGAGCCAGCTCGCCAGGCCGGTGGTCCCGTTGGCAAAATGCAGCCGAGCGGCATTGAAGGCCCGTATTCGCTCTTGTGGTGTCTTCAAGGCCGAAATCTCGTGGAAGCCGAGCGGCTTTGCCGTCCCGTGACTCGAGCCGCCGACGACACCGACCGCCGCCAGAGTCGGAGCGGGACCCGTGGCCGTAGGCGTCGGCTGACCATGAACTTCCTCGCTCTCGGTTGCTGTCGCTCTTGCCTGGTCCCCGTCGTCCGGCGTCCGCCTGTCCACGACTGATAGGGAGGGGGGGTCTTCTGCGTTGTGGTCACCGTGTTCGACCGAAGCGGGGGTCTCCGCCCTCGATCTTGCGTCGTCGCGGACATGCACTGCCCGAGAATCTCCGGATGACGTCGCTGGTGGAGGAGTCTTGAGCGGCTCGGCTTGTGGGCCCGACGCACGCCTTTGGAACTCGGCGGCGGGTGACCCGTGCAGAGGACCATCGGACTCGACCGCCTCGCCCTCTGGCGACATGGCCGAGGTGGGATCGCTCAGCGGTACGGGCTCGTCGGGTGCTACCGTCACATCATGCCTTTCGACATCTACCGGCCGTGACTGCCCCGCATCTGAGCGTTGATGGTCCATGCCGGCGCCGCCCTTGGCTCTCTGTCCGACGTCCTCGACACAGGCAGCCTCCGTCGGCCCTGGCGCCGAAAGTGGTTGTTGGTGTGGCGGTGGCACCGGCGGGGATTCCAGGACGGATGTGTCGCTCGAAAGAGTCCGCATCCCCGAGAGAGACGGAGAGGCGTGATCTCTGGCCTTCTCCGGCCCCAATACGTACGAGGACGGATCCGATGCAGAGGGCAACGCCTGGGCACCTTCATCAGCTGGCTGTGTTGCTCTGGGAAGAAAATATGATTCGTCTCCCAGCCCTCGGGCGTCTCGCCGCTCTTGCTTCTCTGGTGGAGCCCTAGCGGGGCTAGCGTCGGGTGGATCGTCGGCGCTGGCCCAGTACGAGTCGTACTCGGCCGGCAAGGCCGTGCTCTCCCTATTGCAGGTCTCGTTATCCGGCTCCTCCAGCCCCGGAGAGGAACCGGGCTCATAGCGGTTCCAGGTGTTCGGATGAGCGGTTCTGGCGCTGAGCACAGGTAGATTCAGCGACTTGACTATCTCTTTCCTGAGCTTGTCGCTTTCCTGATCGTGCGGCGAGTTGTCTGTGCTCAGGTCCGGTAGCATCGGCGCGCCATCCGGTCCGAGGTTCTGCTGAGGCGCGTCCAGCCCGGGACCGGGACTACGCTTTCGAGGAACCAGCGGCGTCGTGTAACAATCGGGTCGAGTGCCTGGAGGCACTTCCCCAAGCGGAGGGTCCTTCGGCGGCGGCGTTGGCGGTACGCTCGACCCACCAGAGAGCCTCCTTTCCTTGACCGAGAGGGCTGCTGTTTTCTGGTACGATGTCGACTCGCCGGGTGGTACCATATGGGCCGCAGACGTAGGATAGCTGTCAGTGTGCCCTGAGACCTGTTGACCCGGTAGCATCGAGCCGACGGATTGCCGATCAGCACCCGGTTTGGGGAGCGCTTTCGAATACGTCCGCTCGGTTGCATCCGCATGGTCCGACTGAGTAGGGATGATCGACAAGCCGATGCCCGCCCTTCCGCCTGCATCGCCTGCCACAGCGTCCGGACCGAGAGGCTTCGATTTTTCCTCTTCGGGCGTCGCTGAGCCCGTACCGCCCTCCACACTAGGCGCGTACGAGACCCATCCGCCCGGCAGCACCGGCCGGAAGCTCGGGTCCCTGTCGGGCGCCGCCGGACGCTGTAATCCTTGCCCGCCGTACGCCTGCGAGCGATCCGACATCTCACCTGGACGAGGCTTTGGTGGGCTGGGTGATCGGCTCCGACCGTCGGGTTCGAATCGGCCGGCGAGGTCTCTCACTCTGCCGCGAAGCGGCGGAAAGGATCCACGGATGGACGAGGCAGGTCCCTTTTGGCTCGGTACGTCAGCTTTGACCAAAGCCTGCTGCGATACCTCCTCGGAAGGCATCGTGGGCGTCAGATCTCCACGTCCGCTTTGCCCTGCGTCGTCCGTGGCGGATGAGACGACCGGGGCCACACCCGGGCCCATTTCACGTTGAGAAAGTTTGTCCACGTGGTCTACAGTGCCAGCGACAGCCACCGTCGCTATTTCTGCAGGCGGAGGACCTTCCTTGACTTCCACGTTTGGAGACCTTGCAGGGCTGCTGTTGGGACTTGGAGTACCGAGATCGCGCCGGTGCTCTGGTTGGAGCGAGAATGGTAGCGGGCCGGAGGACGCGGCGCCGGGGTCCTGCGCAGAGACAGCTCCAGAACCAGCGGGTCGAGTATCTGGGATGCTCGGGTGAGCTGTATGGATGTCCTTGCTTGGATTCGCCTCATCGCCAATCGTCTCTTCCGTGATCGGCTTGATGGCGTGGTCGCTGGCGCTGGCGTCTCGCTGTTTCGTTCTGATACTAGTTCCTGCAGCATCGGTAGTCGGAGCAGCAGCAGTAGTAGCGCTAGGGGCATGGCTCAAGATAGGGCTGATGACAGCAGCGTTTGATTCCTCACTGCGCCGAGGACCTGTAGGGTTTCCAGATTGCATATCGCCTGCCGCAGGAGACGGGCTTGCGGGAACAGAATCTTCGGCTGGTTGGTCGAAGGCGTGATGCACCACCGACCGAAAGCCTGGAGATGTTTCGCGTTGCAAGGAAGCCGTCGAATCCGTTGCAGGCTCAGCCGCATGTTCGTTGATCGAACCAAACGTCACGTCCGACACCTTCCCCCGAGCCTCGGCCGCTCCAGAGGCTGCTCTCCGGTCAGACGTTGACGTTGCCCAGAGACCATCTCCAAAGCCCGACAAGCGAGCTACATCAGGGAGCAGCGGAGCGGTGGCGACGGTCCCCTCCTTCGCCGCGTTCGCGTCCGCAGCACGGCGGCCACCGACTAGGCCTTCCATTCCATATTCACTTTGTCGCTCCGTTACCGGATCCAACTTCGATCTCGCTGGGCGAGACGACTCCGCTTCGTCGTCAGGCATCGTGCTCTCGGAGCTTCGACGCCCGTCGACACCGGCCAACCCTGCCACGGCATCAGCCTCGACAGAGCGACTGCTCACAGAGTCGACGCTGCGTCGCGTGGACCCCGAGAGCCGCCCCTCTTTGGCGCGTTCCTCCTCCATACGCTTGTAGATATCGGCCGGACGGATGAAGGGACGCGTCTGCGAGAGGTTGCTAGCACTCCTATCTCGCCCCTTCACCGCAGCAGGAGACATCTCGCGCGACGGTGGAGTGGCCGGCACAACAGGACGGGGGTTACCCACTGCCGAGTCTGGCGCTCCAGGCGTGTTCAGGGACAGACTGCTCTTTCGAGGCGGAAAACCCTTCGTGACGCTTCCAGGTGCCGACTGCTCGGCCGACGAGCGAGCCGGCGACTGATGGCGATCCTGAGAGTCTGCGCCGGGGGGATCCTGGCGCGGAGGTACGTCGACGGCAGACGACGTGCTTCCAGAAGACTGCGGCCCACTGCCTCCGCCCCAACCGAGAATCTGCGGCTCCGCCGCCTGCTCCTCGCGTTGCGCTTGGGCCGGATGAGAATCGACAGCACTTGCCGTATCAATCTGAAGTGGCGACATATCCCGTGATGGCCATGGCTCCGAGACTTGGCGGTTCCGGACCGGGCCAACGACCGACGAGGAGTGGGGATCGTGCATCGAGGCTGGCTGTCCGGAGGATAGACTGCCCATCTGGGAGAATCTGGGTGGAGCCCCTCGAGCCTCCGGATAATGGCCGGAGGGGCTGCGCGGAGATGAAGCAGGACTTTGGGTCCGCGCGGAGGTGGACTGTGGATGCGCCGCGGTCATGGGCGCTCCGTGTCCAGTGCCAGACCACCCCGGATGCTGCTCTGTGTCCTGAACAGGCGCATCAGAACCGGCCCCAGGGCCTTCTCCCGTCGTGGCCATCGCAGGAGGCGAGACGTCAACACTCTGGCCGCTTTGGCGTAAGCCAGTGGTCCTCGGAGCTGGCGGCGGCGGCTGTGGCGCTGGATACTCGTCATACTCGTCCGCGTCGCCCCAGTCGTCCCCATCATACGCATATGTCTTCGCTTCCACCCATCGCCTGCTCTTTTGGCGATTGACATCCGGCTTGAACGACCTGGTCTCAGATGCGCCGGGCAGACCGGCAGTCGATGGTCGGTCGCTTTCTCCAATGTCAGTCATGCGTGTCCCATTCGAGCAGGACGGCGAGAGATCATTCTCGTACGGTGATTGAGAATCCCAAGCCGATCGCGACATTGTCGTCCAACACAAAGAACACTCGCGGTGGCTTTGAAGGGGCGTCGGAGGCAGACGAGGTGCTGAGCATAAGGTAGAAACCACCACTTCTCTCGGAAATCAACGAGGATGGACGCAGAGGTAGCAGCGACGCTAGACTTCAGCCGTAGCAGCAAAGCGCCCGTTTACACTCCAAAGCAGCTCACGTCTTGTCCATACCTCTCAACAGTGGTGCAGCAATGGCAGTTCAGGGTCGTTGAAGGTGGCAAGCGTTGGAGTTGCACTTCGTGTTTCAGCAGGTTTGCCGGTCGGACTTTAACTTAAAATCAAGCCACCTGATTAGCCAGTCGTCGTACGAAGTGTACATACGTACGTACAGTACGTTACGTATGTACTTTCGTACTCCGTACTGTCGGCGATATATCTGAACACTGCAAAAACCACTGTCCCTGAGAGGACCGGTGGCACCGATTTTGCCGTAGTAGGCAGAGTGGTGATGCCAGTGGGACAGTACTAAGCTGTCCTGGTCAGTCAGCCAGCTCCGATCATGGAGTAAGCGTATGACGAGGGAGTTATGGGATTCTTCGATGGTAACACTCCTTGTTGGATGTACGGATATATGACAACGGGTTCAATAACACTCTTTGTTGGATATGTGATGACCGACAGGTCCTGAGGAGGTCAGATTCTTCGCCATGCTCGCTGGGCTACTAACTATCATTTGGACGATGATCCAAATACGTACTGTACAGTACATACAGACACACCCTGCCGTCGAGAAGACCAGGGACATTACGGCTACAGATCCATGTTGAGCTCTTCCTCCTCTTTCCCTCCCGCTCTGTCGCTCGCTTCAAGACTACCCACGTCGCTGATCCTTGGCCACCTACTGGAGTGAGCTTAGGCTGACCATCGGGCCCTGGCATGACCTGACCCGAGCCATCGAGATTATCCGTCATCAGCCCTCTGATCAACTTCGATACCAGTTCTCTCTTGGATCACCAAGACAATCGCCGATGGTGACAGCTTTGAAGAGTCAGCAGAAGCACGAGTACAGATTCATGGATAAGGAGAAGTCTCCTTGACGTACGTCGAAGCCCTCTGGCCCTCACTTCGTCAATCATGGCCTGTGTCAGAACACGCGCCGTCGTTTCGTGCACGTCGTGTGCCAGGGCAATGGAGCCGCCGTTGTCTAGACCATTCCGGAATCGCTGTACGCTGTTCTGGATCGTCGAGGGCGAGTTGTTGGCCCAGTCCAACGTGTCGATATCGGCGTGGACGACCTTGTATCCTAGTTCGGCCATGATGGAGAGGACGAGACCGTTCGCGGAGAAGTACGGCGACCGCATATAGGTCGGGTAGTACCCGATGATCTGTCGCAGTGCCGACTCCAGGAGTTGCATCTGACTGATGATGCCGCTCCGTCCGAGGGTGGCAAGGTCTGGATGGGACCACCTGTCACAATGTCAGCTGTCGGTGTCGCTAGGAACGGACCCTGAGATCACTGAAGATTGGTGCGACCACGTACGTGTGGGAACCGATCTGATGGCCTTCTGCAACCATGCGCCGGACGTAGCCTTGGGATTCGTCCGAGAGGATCATTCGCCAGTTGTCACCGTTGACGAAGAACGTGGCCGGAAAACCCGCGTCTCGGAGCCTGTCCAGGATCAAGGCTGTGAACGGATAGGGCCCATCGTCAAAGGTGAGGGCCACTGTTCCGGGGACAGTGCAGCTGAAGATGATCTGTCCCACCGGAACCGACGAGGCCGCGACAGCTTCATCTCCGGACAAGATCTCCGGCGCAGAGAGAGGCATTACTTCCGGTGGCGTTTCTGGCTCGACCACCGGCTCTACCTCCGGAGACACTTCTGGCGCGGAGACAGACTCATTTTGAGGACCGATCCGCTCGCTGATCAACTCAGATTGCTGCGCCGGCTTTGGCCCTGTCCCGGCCCACGGTGCGATGCCACCTCCAGATTCGGTACCGTTGACGACAACAGTGTAATTGTCCCACTTGGGATAAGATATCACAAAGGCCACCAAATAAGTGGCGACGAAGAAGACATATGCGAGTGGTGCCATGGTAGCAAGGTGAATGATGCTTCGACAGACGACAGGATTTGGGATGTGCGCTTGATGTTTTATATCTCTTGGAGAAGATACCTCACAAAACTTGGGCTGATGATGACGACCCAGGTTGCTTACATTCCCGACGAGCCAAGAGTTCCATCTCGCGCACCTGTCACGCTCCTTGACAAAATGAGCGCAAACGTTTGGCATCAGCTCATGGCCGCAAAACACGTCAGCCACAGGGACGAGCGGATTTCTCAGGCACCAGTTGCCACAGCGACCATCCCTAACTACATCTGGAGTTGTCGTCTGATGGGTGGGCTGACCGGATAATCGGGATCTATGGATGCTGACCACCGATTCGTGGAAGCTTAGTCTTCTGTCAACATCAGGTGATAAGCTAATGCAAGCGACGGTTGACCTGAGCTGGCATGTTCAGCGCCACACTATCTTTGCGATCGGATATTCCTCAAGTCTACGGAAGGACCCCAATTATAGTATGCAGATTCTTTCCCATGCACGGAGTACGGGAGTACAGAGGTATGTATGGGTACACACGTATCCCCCCTGCCCTGGATAGACGCCTCCGAGCACCCGCCTACGGCACTTGGACCACACCGAGAAGATCGAAGCCGTGTGTACCTTGAATTTGCTCTGTCATCACACTACATGCTAAGTATCTAATACGGGCAATCCCTGGGGCATACCCCACTTATACAATAAGTTCCCCAAAAATACCCCCCTTGCCAGGACATAGTCCCCGAACGCCACATTCTGCGCCACCCGTGGCGCACCAGAAGCTGTGTACTTAGGATTTGCCCTGTCATGCCACTACAGAGGAGGTGCCTAATTTTCAACCAGTCACATCACAGCCGACCGAGAGCTGCTGACTGAGGACTGACCACAACTTCATTAGATGACAACGACGATGATGACTCTGCTGCTCTGCTGGTGATGGCTCTTCTGATACTAGTCCCCCTGTCAGGACTTGTCGGTGACCGGGGTGCCTAGGTCTGTTGAAGTGTTGCTGACTAGGCAGGTCACGCGTAGCCGCAGCTATATATGCGAGTCGCGAGGTGTCGGGCAGTTGCCCGCCACAGTAGCCTTTTGGGTTCAGGAGCGCTGTAGCCAACTCGCGACGACTGCGCGTTACAGTGTGGTGGGCAACTAGGGTGGCCACATCCCTCGCTGCTCAAAGGTTTCGAGTTCAAGTCGAGTTTGACTGGCGTGGTCACGGAGACTGGGTGGCTCAGTATTTCGACTCGGTCGCTGAGTTTTCAGCTTACTAATAGTACTACCGTAACGTTATATTCGTCGGACAATTACTCCGGTACCCCCCTCTATGCTTCCATGGCCCCTTCGCTTAGCACAAGTACTTGTAGTTCTGTGGCACTCCCCAGAAGAACTAAGTACTACTAAACTTTTGGGTCATCACCCACCGACCGCCCAACTCCATACCATTCACAAAGTCCCCACAACGCCGAAAAAATCATATATGACATCAAAAATGAGATTTGGCTCTTTAGGCCTAGAGCCAGACATTAGATGCGACTAGGAAAAAAATGCGACCGAAGAATCTACGCTGTGTGATGCTCCCAGGGCTTATGAAGCGCATACCTTGCTTGACTTGAAGAGATACCTAGCTTTATATGGTGTGGCTTGGGAAAGCGCATGTACTGATTTATTCGGGGGGGGGGGGGGGGGGGGGCATGGAAGTACGAGGGGGGCACCGAAGTAATCTACGTGCATAGTGGGGGGTACCAGAGTAATTGTCCGTATATTCGTCAACCACCTTGTAGGAAAGAGTCTAGGCTGCGCTATGTGGGACCTCGATCTAATCATGGACAACATGATGGATAGATGAGATGATTCTCTCTCTCCAAGAGAGAGCTAGCTATATAGAAGAAGAAGGGCTCGTCTAGGCTTCCGCCTGGACAGGTACCTGACTAGCTAGTCCCGGTCCGGAAGAACAATCAGCCGGTCACATGGTGTCGGCTAGTGTTCAGCTCCTCCGGCCTACGAGGTAGTTAAAAAAACGTTACGGTAGTACTATTAGTAAGCCGAAAACTCAGCGACCGAGTCAAAACACTGAGCCACCCACTCTCAGTGACCGTACCAGTCAACTCCTCTTGTCAGCCAAGCATAGATCAGGTCCTTGAGTTTCTCCACCCTCCAGCAGCTTCAAAGTGACAGTAGATAACTTGAGACAAGTGTTTGCATACTCAGCACCAAGCAGTCATCGATGGCAACATGGGTGATACTGAGTATTGAAGTGTACCAGCATCTAGATGTCTTGAGAATTGTGACAATGCAGCTCTGCAACTAACTTTTGCTTGTAGTACTGTAACGTTATATCCGTCACCCACCTCGTAGTCACCGTGACAAAGAGTGATCTATCACTCAGCTTCTATATTTACAATCCTTCTTAGATATAAGTAGATATAGTACTTGTGGTAAAAATAGAGGTGAAAAAGCACAACGTACTTTCTCTCATGGACGTAGACTTCAATAGTCGTTGACGAGATAGACCTTGGCCCGGTGTCGATGATGTAGAGGCCCGTCCTGGTGACTTTTGGAGTGCTGATACTCCATAGTCGGCTTTCCCACGCAAAGGTGTTTGGGGGAGCGGCTCAGCTAGTCGCGCTTTACCGGTCTTGTCATTCTCCAAACTTCGGAGTAGTATCGACTCTTGATCCGTGAGTCCTTTCGAAAGGTCCTGTGCTTGGGCCAGCAATTCTTCGTCGGCCAAGGTTTGTGGTGCCTGCGAGCGTTCGAGCAACGGGTGGAATCCCGGAGTTTCAACGACTGATGGTAGTTTCGGGGCGGCGGTAGGAGAAGACGACCTTTGGTGACGGCGGGGTTTAGGGTCAAGAACCACCGGTGGTGGTTGTGAGCCGATAGAAGACCGACCGGCCGACTGTACCGACGATTCCTTCGTTTTCGGTCCGGCCGTCTCCGTGGGAACAGGCTCGTTCTGCGGGAACGACTCGACTGCTGTGAAGGTAGCCTCGATTCTCTCGCAGATATCTTCGATACGCCGTGTTGTGTTCGCAAGGATTGCCCTGGTCTTCTCGGGGTGCTTCTTTGCAGAATAAACCCCTTTCCTCCACACGCTTTCTGATATCTGGATGAGATCTTGGCTGTTGGTGGTGGTGGCGGGGGGTTCGGTGGCGGCCGGGGGTTGAGTGGCGGCCCTGGCGGTCCCAGTGGAAGGCTTTGTCGTGGCGGCGGCGGCTACGGTGGAGAGGCTGACATCATCGGTCGCTTTCTCCTGTCTCAAGGCGCGTCTCTGATCGCTATACAATGTTAGTTTATCGTACGTGTAAGTACATCTCTTGAGTGAGAAGTAAAAAAACTTCAATGCAGAAAAGATCGAGATAATGCTAGGTGAAGTACATACTTGTACGTCTTCCTGGTATACCATGCCGACATACAAGCTGCGCAGGCTGCGACGATAGCGACAACGAGGCCGACAATAACGCCGACAATAGTGACCTTGAAATATCTGGATTCGAGAATACTCTTTGGGCTGTCTGCCATCTTGTGACAAAGAACGCTGGGAAGAACGACAACGGATGGTCGGTGGGATAACGGAGAGATGACAAATAGAGAGAAGATAGCTGATGACGATCGGTGGGGAAATTGGAGACAACAACCGACAAGGAAGTAGGGGACAATGACCGATGGGGAAGGAGCGAACAAGGGACTGGTCAGAGTATACAGAGAAAAATAAAGAGTGACCTACGTAGTGCTGTCGGGCGCCGTGCTGTCTGTTCGAAAGGTCTGGTATAGTGCTCTAGCTACGTAGCGTCGGCCCTGCTATAGTATCAGTATTACTCATGATGACGCCATTCCTAGTTGGAATCTTCTTTGCGTACCTGTGAGAATAGTTTCTTCGCTGGCTCCTTCCCATCTTCGTGCTTGTTGTTTGACGACGATATCGCTAGTGTTTCGTACGGCGGAGGCTGGTCTTCGTCGTCCTCTACGTATCTGGGAGAATGATAATCATTGATTATTTTGCTGGAATCTTTGTCCTCAAGGCCCATCTTGGTGATCTTGAAGGTGTGGAGAGATGGTTTTGTCGGTGTAGAAAACTGGAGCTACAATCTTGAGGCTGTAGTGGGCAGAAGGGTTGGAGAGTGTCGTGGTTGCAGGCCAGGTTATTATACCCGATCACATGATAGTTGATACCGTAACCGATCAGGTGACAAGTGATACAGTACTGGTGTAGGTGCGAAGCTCATTTGTGTGTGATGGAAGTGCCTAAGTAGGGCTAGGCTAGCAGTCACATAGGGTGTCACGTGACATGGCAACCACACTATCCCTTGTTGGGATAATCAAGTGTCTGTGACTTCAGAATGACAAGGCACTCAGAAGACAATAGGATCTTGTATTCAATAGGATGTACTAAGACATTTGTCTACAATGAAAAATAAGAAAACCTTCCTTCCTCAAAATCTAGGGTTAGCGCCCTTCTGCATGTCACATGGTATGACATTGCAGATCACCCAACTTCCCCTCAAGCTGCACCTCCACTTTGCAATTTAGCTTCCCCAAGGTGAGTATGTAGGCCCACTGTCCTCTGCTGCTTCTGTTAGCTGACATCTACTGTGTCAGACCAAGTCTCTGCAGCTTCTTCTTCTGTGTGTTGCGGTCTGTACCGTACCGTCCTATCCGAGTATAGGATGAGGGCGAGATGTGGAAGGCGGGTTGGTTCTCGCAGGAGAGGAGTGTCAAGGAGCGTGAAGGGGTTTGGTGGAACGTGGTGGTGATGACACCTGATCAGTGGCTTCGTACAAGATTGTATTGAAGTAGATCTAGTTGTCTGGATCACAACATGAGTTGAAGACAATCGTTCCATAAGGGAACTATCACCAGACTATATAGTGCTCAGTCCGTGAGCTCGGTGAGCTCTGCTCACTTTGCTCACTGCTTATGCATGCTGCAGCAAGCTGGGTGAGCTTTACTCACTCTGCTCACGCATATGTGTGCTGCGGCGAGCAACCCCTGGTCAGTCTCGCCGGTCACGTGACTGCTTCCCATGTTATACTGCCTGGTACTTCCGTCCAGTATTCTGTCTGCTGCTTTCTGTGAGTATAAAGACTATGTTCCTCCTGGGTTGTAACACTATCCTCCTCTCCATCTTTCATCATCTTGATGAAACTTGGTCATGTCTCCAAAGTCACGTGCGACTGTTAGCTGAACTCAGCTTACTGCTCAAATCCACGACCAGGATTTTGTTTCACGTACACCCTGCGATTTTTGTGTTTTCTGTGGTTGTCCGTGCTTCCAGATGCCAGGAGAAGATGATAAGTTGAAATGTGCTACGTACACTCAGCATGGGAGATCTTGTGTCTCTGTGTCCTGGGAATCTCTGAACATATCCTGGGACAACCTTCGTGAGGATGTGGCCGCTGAAGAGGCAATACACGACGCACTCTTTGAACAACTTGCCGCGGTGCAAGTTTGTCTGTCTTGGAAGTGAAAGGTGTTGGAAGACGCCAAGGTCTGTGTGAGGCAGAAGCTTCAGTGTCTGGTGAAAGAGATAGAGTCAGATGGCAAGGATTTGACTTGATCAGTCATTAACACATCCCTCCTGCAGGCCGAGCTGTTCAGTCCTGCTCCTGCCGAAACTGTCGCAGAAGAAGCTGGCAGTTCGCAAGGTTATTGAGTAGTTCCCAGGTATTCTCCGAGTCTGGGTATCCTTTCCACTTGACAAGGTATTGCTGACCTTTCCTAGCCAGGATCTGTTTGACTTCAAACTCTTGTTCTTCTTCAGGTTGGTAATAAAATGTCTCCTGCAAGGGTGTACTCTGGTCGGCTGGTTTAATTATTGATATATGAAAGTTTGGATGGACTCTGGCATCCCTTGGTAGTCGTATCTTGACGTTGACTGGTTCTGTTTTCTCTTCGACTGAAAATAGTCTGACCTTGATATTGTCAAGTTTCTTCGTCTTTGGCTTTTTTGTTTTCCAATTTTTTGTGAGAAGGTAGACTTTATGTTACGACCCATGGGATGGGAGCCACTCATTTATGGGCAATCAGGCCACAGGCCAGGCAAGAGGACACCATGGAAGTCAAGTGACCAACCAACAAGGGGTCACGTGACTGTTGAGACACACAGGAGTCTTGACGCAGGATACATGAAGCATCAAGACAATCTCACCAGTCTCGACACAGGATGCATGAAGCATCAAGACAATCTCACCAGTCTCGACGCAGGATGCATGAAGTATTGAGACAATCTCACCAGTCTTGACGCAGGGTGCATAACATGGTGGGACTGTCAAGACAATCTCACCTGTCTTGACGTCAAGACTGTCAAGACAATCTTGATTGTCTTGACAGGCCAGCACTATATAGTCTGATGATAGTTCCCCTATGGAATAATCGTCTTCAACTCATGTTGTGATCCAGACAACTAGATCTACTTTAATACAATCCTTTTGTACGAAACTATTGATCAGGTGTCACCACCACCATGTTCCACCAAACCCCTTCACACTCCTTGACACTCCTCTCCTGCAAGAACCAACCCACCTTCCACATCTCACTCTTAATCCTATACTTGGTTAGGACAGCACGGTACAGACCGCAACACTTTGAAGACCCTCAAGGATGAGTACCTCAGAAGCAACCAACCCCAACTTCCCAGATGGAAAGATTAGTGTCGCCAAGCCAGACCTGTTCTACGGTGAAAGAAACAAGGTTGATGACTGGCTTATGCAACTCCAAGTCTACTTTCAATTCTAACCAGAGACAAAGCTGCCTAAGGAAAAGTGGCCCCTCTTTGCAACCACTTACATGAGAGGTAATGCTTATTGATGGATCAAGCCCTACGTCAACAAACATCTCTCAGGAAACAGAGACTATGACAGCATGACAGAATGGATGACAAAATAGACACAATTCAAAGACAAGATCAAAAGGATCCTTAGACTATCTAACAAAGACAAAGTGGCTATACGAATGATCCAGCACATCAAACAACAACACTCAGCCGCAGAGTACAGAAAACATGAAGGACGAAATCACCTTCGACAGATGAGCGGTCAACACACTGGACAAGCTCATCGCACAAGCAATCAACATCGATGACAAGCTATTCAAGCAAGTGATGGAGAAGTGCCACGACAGAGGATACAGCCACCCCGCATGGCATGTGAGCAACCACTACAAGCTGCCTAACAAGGCACCACCACATGACCCATATGGCTATGCACCTATGGAACTGGATGCAGTCCACCACAAGGGAAGATTCACAAAGGGAAGGAACAACAAAAAAAGGAAAGCACTGAAGTGCTATACCTGTGGCAAGCTAGGCTACATAGTGAAAGACTGTCATTCAAAGAACAAGATGCACTGACAGCAACTTAATACACTTGACAGAGACTGGAATATCATCAAGCTAGAGGACCCACCAGGAGAGACTCAGCTATCTCTTAAACAATAGGATAACTACGATCAGATATTGGAAGCAGCCCACTAACTGGCAACATCAGGAGGCAAGGACCTACCAGAACAGACAGGTCAGGACAAGGGACAGGAGCCCTTAACCACCTCTGATGGGGACCAAGATGAACCCACGTCTATCAAAGAAGAAATACCACAAGGAAGCTATGCTTACAGCATGGACCCATGAAATCTACGGCACAGCGAACTACAGTGAAGGTTTTGCACAAAGTACTACTGCACCTACCACGAACAACTACAAAAGTACAGAGGACATTCACCCTACCGCGCCACCTGCCATGAACATTAGGTCAATTGCGAGAAGGATGTGTGTGAGATCCACCTTTGAGACAAACGCCAACACACCACATTCCCTGGTCACACACATGATTAATACAAACACCTCATGTTTCTACAGCAAGGCAACAACCACGACTGCTACATCAACAATTGGCAGTACTGCCTCAAACCCGGATGTGACAAGCATCAGCAAGACAAATTTATGAACAGATTCCTCAGAACTGATGGGAATGGCTAGACCCATTACCCAGTCAGTGGAAAAACACTTCAATCAGGAAAAGATTGAACTCCCTTGTCAAGGGGTGATATCAGGAGCTCAACAACATGACCCCTAGCAATGCAAAGCACCTGTGATTACCTGTGTCACTACATGCCAACACACCAGTACAGACATACACACTTGTTGACTCTGGAGCCAGTGGGAACTACATTTCAAGACAACTTTATGACACCCTCAGCACTGGAAGAAGACGCAAGCAGCAGCCCTATCAGCTCACGATGGCAAATAGACAGACAGAGCTAGTCTGCCATAAGACACAGCCAATGGAAATAGTTACCGGACACCATGCTGAAAGGATCCACCTTGATATTGTTGAGTTAGCCACTCAGAATATCTATTTGGGGATGCCTTGGCTAAAGAAGCACAACCCAGTTGTTAACTGGAGGACAGGAGTACTCATGTTTAGGAACTGCACTAACAACACAGTGTTGCGGTCTGTACTGTACTGTCCTATCCGAGTATAGGATTAGAGTGAGAGGTGGAAGGTGGGTTGGTTCTCGCAGGAGAGGAGTGTCAAGAAGTGCGAAGGGGTTTGGTGGAACGTGGTGGTGGTGACACCTGATCAACGGCTTCGTACAAAAGGATTGTATTGAAGTAGATCTAGTTGTCTGGATCACAACATGAGTTGAAGACGATTGTTCCATAAGGGAACTATCACCAGACTATATAGTGCTGGCCTGTCAAGACAATCAAGATTGTCTTGACAGTCTCGACATCAAGATTGTCTTGACAGTCTCAACATCAAGATTGTCTTGACAGTCTCGACATCAAGACAGGTGAGATTGTCTTGACAGTCTCACCATGTTATGCACCCTGCGTCAAGACAGGTGAGATTGTCTTGACAGTCCCACCATGTTATGCACCCTGTGTCAAGACTGGTGAGATTGTCTTGATACTTCATGCATCCTGTGTCAAGACTGGTGAGATTGTCTTGATGCTTCATGCATCCTGCGTCAAGACTGGTGAGATTGTCTTGATGCTTCATGCATCCTGCGTCAAGACTCCTGTGTGTGTCTCGACAGTCACGTGACCCCTTGTTGGTTGGTCACTTGACTTCCATGGTGTCCTCTTGCCTGGCCCGTGGCCTGATTGCCTATAAATGAGTGGCTCCCATCCTCTGGGTCGTAACACTACCCTCCTCTCCTTCATTCATTGTCCTGATGAATTCTTGAGTATGTCTGCAAAATCACGTGCCTCTGCTTACTGAAACCAACTGGCAGCCCAGATCTGTGATCATAACTTTGTGTCACTTGCTCTGTGTGACTTCTGTGTTTTGAACCACAAGCCCTGCTTCCGAATGTCTGACAACAACAATAAATTGAAGTGTGCTGAATGCACTTGTTGTGGGAAGTCCTGTGTGTCACTTTCTTGGGAGTTGCTGAACATGACTCAGGATAACCTTTGTGAGGATTTGGCTGTTGATGAGGCCAAGTGGGATACTCTTGTTGAGCAGCTTGCTGAGCTGCAGGCTTGTGTGTCCTGAAAGTGAAAGGTTCTTGAAAGTGCTGAAGGCTGAGCAAAGAAGAAGCTCCAGTGCCTTGTTGCCAAAATGGAGGTGGATGGTAAAGACTTGTCAGTGACAGTCATTGACATGTCTGCGCTGTAGGCCAAGCTGTTCAGTTCTGCCTCTGCCAGAACTGCTGCAGGAGGAGCTGGCAGTTCGCAAGGTTCCTGAGTGGTTCCCAGGTATTTTCTGAGTCTGGGTAGTTTTTCCACTTGACAAGGTATCACTGACCTTTTCTCTTCAGGATCTGTTCAGCCTTGAATTCCTGTTCTTCCTCTGGTTGGTAATGAAATGTTTCCTGCAAGGGTGTGCTCTGGTCAGCTAATTTGATCATTGAGATGTGAAAGTTTGGGTGTACCTGAGTGTCTCTCGGTAGTCGCAGTCTGATGTTGACTGGTCCAGTTTTTTCTTTGACTGAAAATAGTCTGACCTTGACATAGTCAAGTTTCTTTGTCTTTGGTTTCTTTGTTTTCCAATTTCTTGTGAGGAGGTAGACTTTATCCCCCTTCTTTAGCTGAGGTGCCATTTTCGATGTCTTGTCTATTTGGTGTTGCATTCTTTCTGAGATCTCTTGAAGGTAGTGCCTCATCATTGTGTGCGTTTGTCGTAGGAGTTTGTCATGTTGGAGTACTTTCTCCATGTTTGGTGAAGCTCTGCTTGGCATCCCGATGTTTGCATGTTGTCCAAAATTGGCAAAAAATAGCAATTCCTTTGTTGAGTCTGATCTGTACTGGTTGATTGCCAGCTGTGCCACCAGTAATAACTGTACCCAATTGCTGTGGGTCTGGTTGATGTAATGCCGTAAGTAAGTCTCCAGGACTTGGTTTGCTTGCTCTGTCTAGCCATCAGTTTGTAGGTGATAGGCTGTAGACATTTTGGGTTTTGTTCCCATGGCTGCACTGATTGTCTTCCAGTAGTTGGATGTGAAGAGTTTATCTCTGTCTGTAATGATCATGATCAGAACTCCGTGGTCTCTAACCAATCTGTCTAGTAAAAGGTGTCCCAACTGTTCTGCTGTGTGGGTCTCCTTGAATAGTACCACTATTAGATATTTTGTGAATCTGTCCACTATCACCATAATCAAGTTGTAGGTGATTCCTGTGACTGGGTCTTTGGACTTGGGTAGCTTTGTGATGAAGTCTATTGACACATCTTCCCACAGGCCTCTCAGTATTGTGTTTGGATGTCCTTCTCCGTATAGCTTGTGTCTTCCATGTTTGTTTTTCTGGTATAGTAGACACTTGCTGATGTAGTTTGTAACATGTTGTCAGAGGTTAATGACATTGTTCCCTGCCTGTTAGATAAGGTCTGTGGTCTTGGAGATTCCTGGGTGACTATGTGCTGGATTGTTGTGGTAGTTCCTTATTAGTTCTTCAGTGTCTTCTGCCGTGAGCTTGTTGATCTGTGGCTGAGGCACCAGGTTTCCTTGCTGGTCCTGCTGTAAGATCATTCCTTGGTGTTCATCATCTTCCATGTGGTCTTTTCATCAGCTTAGTGTGTCTACTCTCCTGTTGTCTTGTCCAGGGGTGTACAAGATCTTGAACTTGTGTTGCCCTAGGAGTTCAGCCCATCTGACTTGCTGTCTGTTCAGCTTCTTGGTTGTTGTGAACATTGTCAGATTCTTGTGGTCTGTGAGAACAGTGAGTTCAGAACTGCTTTCCACGTACACTCTCCAGTGTTTGAGTGCATTGACAACTGCCAATAGCTCTTTGTCATGGATATCATAGTTTTGTTCCACTTGTGTCATTTTTCGTGAGTAGTAGGCAACTGGGTGCCACTTGCTGTCTGCCTGTTGGCATAGACATGCTCCTACTGCCTGATCTGAAGTGTCTGTCTTGATTTGTGTTGGTTGGCCTATCTTGAAGTTGAGGAGAACTGGTTCCTTGGTGCAAGTGTCCTTGAGCTGTTGGAATGCTTTTTGTTGTCTCTCTGTCCACCAGTACTCCATGTCCTTCTTTGTGAGTTCTGTTAGTGGTGTTGCCATCTGTGAGTAGTTCTTAATAAACTGTTGGTTGAAGTTGGCAAATCCTAGGAAGGCTTGTACTTCCTTAACTGACATCAGTGTTGGCTATTGCTGAATCACTTTGATTTTCTCAGGGTCAATCTTGATCCCTTTAATCTCTATGACATATCCAAGGAATTCAACTTCTGGTTTGTTGAACTCAAATTTCTTTGGGTTGAGCTTAAGCCCTGCCTGTTGTAGGTATTGTAGAACATCCTTCACATGTTTGGTATGTTCCTGTTACGTGTTCGAGTAGACAAGAATGTTGTCCAGGTAGGTGATAGCTGTTTGGTCCAGGTGTGCTCTGATAATGTTGTTGATCAATGCTTGACATGTTGCTAGTGTGTTCGTGAGTCCAAATAGCATAACCAGATACTTGTAGTGTCTGTATCGGGTTCTGAAGGCTGTCTTCCATTCTTCTCCTTCTTTCATGCGTATCAGGTTGTATGCTCCTTTCAAGTCCAGCTTGGTAAAGATTGTAGCTTGGCTGATCCTGTCTTGCAATTTGTTCGCATTTGGCAACAGATATCAGTTCTTGATGGTAATGTTGTTGAGTTTCCTGTAATCCACACAAAGTCAAAAACTTCTGTCTTTCTTTGGTGCAAATAGTATTGGGTATCCTGCTGGTGATTGAGATTCTTGAATGAAACCCTTTTTCAGGTTTTCCTCCAGGTACTCGCGAAGTACTTGGAGCTCTTTCTCTGATAACTGGTAAATTAGTCCAAATCCTGGCTCTGTCCCTGGTTGCAACTTGATCTCATGATCCCAAGGTTGGTGCTTAGGCAACACTGCTGTTGTTGTCTCTTCCTGAAAGAGGTTATCATACCCAGGTCAGTACTCTTCAGGGATCTCCAGAGGGTTAACAACTTCCTCTCTCTTCATCTCTGACTGTTTGGCCACCTGGTTCTGGGGTGTGCCTGTCAAGGCAGACCTCTTCTCTTGAGAGTCATCCTTTCTGTCAGTGAGGTTCCACTGAGGACTTCTTCCCTCATCTGTCCACACCTTCTGTGGCTGGTAACAGGTCCGAGCTGTGTTGTTAGTGCAGTTCCTAAATGTGAGTACTCCTGTCTTCCAGTTAACAACTGGGTTGTGCTTCTTTAGCCAAGGCATCCCCAAATAGATATCCTGAGTGGCCAACTTGACAATATTAAGGTGGATCCTTTCAGCATAGTGTCTGGTAACTATTTCCATTGGCTGCGTCTCATAGCAGACTAGCTCTGTCTGTCCATTTGCCATCGCAAGCTGATAGGGCTGCTACTTGCGTCTTCTTCCAGTGCTGAGAGTATTATAAAGTTGTCTTGAGATGTAGTTTCCACTGGCTCCAGAGTCCACAAGTGCGTATGTCTGTACTGGCGTGTTGGCGTGTAGTGACACAGGCAATCACAGGTGCTTTGTGTTGCTAGGGGTCATGTTGTTGAGCTCCCAATGTCACCCCTTGACAAGGGAGTTCAGTCTTTTCCTGATCAAAGTGTCTTACCACTGACTGGGCAATAGGTCCAGCCATTCCCATCAGTTCTAAGGAATCTGTTCATGAATTTGTCTTGCTGATGCTTGTCACATCCAGGCTTGAGGTAGTACTGCCAATTGTCAATGTAGCAGTTGTAGTTGTTGTCTTGCTGTAGGAACATGAGGTGTTTGTGCCAATCATGTGTGTGCCCAGGGAATGCGGTGTGTTGGTGTTTGTCCCAAAGATGGATCTCACACACATCCTTCTCGCAATTGACCCAATATTTGTGGCAGGTGGCGTGGTAGGGTGAACATCCTCTGTACCTTTGTAGTTGTTTGTGGTAGGTGCAGTAGTGCTTTGTGCAAAACCTTCACTGTAGTTCGCTATGCTGTAGATTTCGTGGGTCCATGCTGTAAGCATAGCTTCCTTGTGGTATTTCTTCTTTGATAGACACGGGTTTGTCTCAGTCCCCATCAGAGGTGGTTAAGAGCTCCTGTCTCTTGTCCTGATCTGTCTGTTCTGGTAGGTCCTTGCCTTCTGATGTTGCCAGTTGGTGGGCTGCTTCCAATGTCTGATTGTAGTTGTCCTATTGTTCAAGGGATAGCTGAGCCTCTCCTGGTGAGTCCTCTGGCTTGACGACATTCCAGTCTCTGTCAAGCATATTAAGTTGCTGTCAGTGCACCTTGTTCTTTGAACAACAGTCTTTTGCCATGTGGTCTAGCTTGCCACAGGCATAGCACTTCAGTGCTTTCCTCTTTTTGTTGTTCCTTCCTTTCATGAACCTTCCCTTGTGGTGGACTGCATCCAGTTCCATGGGTGTATAGCCATATAGGTTATGTGGTGGTACCTTGTTAGGCAGCTTGTAGTGGTTGCTCACATGCTATGCGGGGTGGCTGTATCCTCTGTCGTGGTGTTTCTCCATCACTCGCTTGAATAGCTTGTCATTGATGTTGATTGCTTGTGTGATGAGTTTGTCCAGTGTGTCGACTGCTTGTCTGTCAAAGGTGATTTCATCCTTCATGTTTTCCTTGAGTCCACGTCAGTACATGACCATCAGGGTGTTGTTGTCCTAGTCAGTCAGTACTGAGTATTGTTTGAACTGCGTGGTGTACTCTGCGGCTGAGCGTTGTTGTTTGATGTGCTGGATTATTTGTATAGCCACTTTGTCTTTGTTAGATAGTCCAAGAATTCTTTTGATCTTGTCCTTGAATCATGTCCATTTTGTCATCCATTCTGTTGTGCTGTTGTGGTCTCTGTTTCCTGAGAGATGTTTGTTGACGTAGGGCTTGATCTATCAATAAGTATTACCTCTTATGTAAGTGGTTGAGAAGAGGGGCCACTTCTCCTTAGGCAGCTTTGTCTCTGGTTGGAATTGAAAGTAGACTTGGAGTTGCATGAGCCAGTCATCAACCTTATTCCTTTCACTGTAGAACAGGTCTGGCTTGGCAACGCTAATCTTTCTATCTGGGAAGTTGGGGTTGGTTGCTCCTGAGGTACTCATCCTTGAGGGTCTTCAAAGTGTTGTGGTCTGTACCATACCATCCTATCCAAGTATAGGATTAGGGTGAGAGGTGGAAGGCGGGTTGGTTCTCGCAGGAGAGGAGTGTCAAGAAGTGCGAAGGGGTTTGGTGGAATGTGGTGGTGGTGACACCTGATCAACAGCTTCGTACAAAAGGATTGTATTGAAGTAGATCTAGTTGTCTGGATCACAACATGAGTTGAAGATGATTGTTCCATAAGGGAACTATCACCAGACTATATAGTGCTGGCCTGTCAAGACAATCAAGATTGTCTTGACAGTCTTGACAGTCCCACCATGTTATGCACCCTGCGTCAAGACAGGTGAGATTGTCTCAACAGTCCCACCATGTTATGCACCCTGCGTCAAGACTGGTGAGATTGTCTTGATGCTTCATGCATCCTGTGTCAAGACTGGTGAGATTGTCTTGATGCTTCATGCATCCTGCGTCAAGACTGGTGAGATTGTCTTGATGCTTTATGTATCCTGCGTTGAGACTCCTGTGTGTGTCTTGACAGTCACGTGACCCCTTGTTGGTTGGTCACTTGACTTCCATGGTGTCCTCTTGCCTGGCCTGTGGCCTGATTGCCTATAAATAAGTGGCTCCCATCCTCTGGGTTGTAACACACAGCTTGGACCTGTTACCAGCCACAGAAGGTGTGGACAGATAAGGGAGAGAGTCCTCAGTGGAACCTCACTGACAGAAAGGATGACTCTCAAGAGAAGAGGTCTACCTTGACAGGCACACCCTGGAACCAGGTGGCCAAACAGTCAGAGATGAAGAGAGAGGAAGTTGTTAACCCTCTGGAGATCTCTGAAGAGTACTGACCTGGGTATGATAACCTCTTTCAGGAAGAGACAATAACAGTAGTGTTGCCTAAGCACCAACCTTGGGATCATGAGATCAAGTTGCAACCAGGGACAGAGCCAGAATTTGGACTAATTTACCAGTTATCAGAGAAAGAGCTCCAAGTACTTCACGAGTACCTGGAGGAAAACCTGAAAAAGAGTTTTATTTGAGAATCTCAATCACCAGCAGGATACCCAATACTATTTGCACTAAAGAAAGACAGAAGTCTTCAACTTTGTGTGGACTACAGGAAACTCAACAACATTACCATCAAGAACTGATATCTGTTGCCAAATGTGAACAAATTGCAAGACAGGATCAGCCAAGCTACAATCTTCACCAAGCTAAACTTGAAAGGAGTATACAACCTGATACGCATGAAAGAAGGAGAAGAATGGAAGACAGTCTTCAGAACCTGATACAGACACTACAAGTATCTGGTTATACTATTCAGACTCACGAACACACTAGCAACATGTCAAGCATTGATCAACAACATTATCAGAGTATACCTAGACTAAACAGCTATCATCTACTTAGACAACATTCTTGTCTACTCGAACACATAACAGGAACATACCAAACATGTGAAGAATGTTCTACGATGCCTACAAAAGGTAGGGCTCAAGCTCAACCTGAAGAAATGCGAGTTCAACAAACTGGAAGTTGAATTCCTCAGATACATCATAGGAATTGAAGAGATCAAGATCAACCCTGAGAAAATCAAAGTGATTTAACAATAGCCAACACTGACATCAGTTAAGGAAGTACAAGCCTTCCTAGGATTTGCCAACTTCAACTGACAGTTTATCAAGAACTACTCACAAACAGCAACACCACTGACAGAACTCACAAAAAAAGATGTGGAGTAGTGGTGGACAGAGAGATAACAAAAAACATTCTAACAGCTCAAGGACACTTGCGCCAAGGAACCAGTTCTCCTCAACTTCAAGACAGGCCAACTGACACAAATCAAGACAGACACTTCAGATCAGGCAGTGGGAGTATGTTTATACTAACAGGCAGACAGCAAGTGGCACCCAGTTGCCTACTACTCACGCAAAATGTCACAAGCAGAACAAAACTATAATATCCACAACAAAGAGCTACTGGCAGTTGTCAACACACTCAAACACTGGAGAGTGTACGTGGAAAGTAGTTCCAAACTCACCATTCTCACAGACCACAAGAATCTGACAACGTTCACAACAACCAAGAAGCTGAACAGACAGCAAGTCAGATGGGCTGAACTCCTAGGGCAACACAAGTTCAAGATCTTGTACACCCCTGGACAAGACAACAGGAGAGTAGACACACTAAGCTGATGAAAAGACCACATGGAAGATGATGAACACCAAGGAATGATCTTACAGCAGGACCAGCAAGGAAACCTGGTGCCTCAGCCACAGATCAACAAGCTCACGGCAGAAGACACTGAAGAACTAATAAGGAACTACCACAACAATCCAGCACATAGTCACCCAGGAATCTCCAAGACCACAGACCTTATCTAACAGGCAGGGAACAATGTCATCAACCTCTAACAACATATCACAAGCTACATCAGCAAATATCTACTGTGCTAGAAAAACAAACACAGAAGACACAAACTATATGGAGAAGAATACCCAAACATGATACCAAGAGGTCTGTGGGAAGATGTGTCAATGGACTTCATCACAAAACTACCCAAGTCCAAAGACCCAGTCACAGGAATCACCTACAACTTAATTATGGTGATAGTGGACAGATTCACAAAATATCTAATAGTGGTACTATTCAAGAAGACCCACACAGCAGAACAGTTGGGACACCTCTTACTGGATAGATTGGTCAGAGACCACAGAGTTCTAATCACAGTTATTACTGATAGAGATAAACTCTTCACATCAAACTACTGGAAGACAATCAGTGCAGCCATGGGAACAAAACCCAAAATGTCTACAGCCTATCACCCACAAACTGACAGCCAGACAGAGTGAGCAAACCAAGTCCTGGAGACTTATTTGCAGCATTACATCAACCAGACCCACAGCAATTGGGTACAATTATTACCAGTGGCACAGCTAGCAATCAACCAGCACAGATCAGACTCAACAAAGGAATTACTATTCTTTGCCAATTTTGGGTGACACGCAAACATCAGAATGCTAAGCAGAGCTTCACCAAACACAGAGAAAGTACTCTAATATGACAAGCTCCTACAACAAACACACACAATGACAAGGTATTATCTTCAAGAGACCTCAGAAAAGATGTAACACCAAATAGACAAAAAATTGAAAATAGCACCTCAGCTGAAGAAGGGGGATAAAGTCTACCTCCTCACAAAAAATTGGAAAGTCAAGAAACCAAGAACAAAGAAACTGGACTATGTCAAGGTCAGACTATTTTCAGTTGAAGAAAGAACCAGACTAGTCAACATCAGACTGTGACTACTGAGAGATGCTCAGGTACACCCAAACTTTCACATCTCAATGATCAAATTAGCTGACCAGAGCACACCCTTGCAGGAAACATTTCATTACCAACCAGAGGAAGAACAGGAATTTGAGATCAAACAGATCTTGAAGAGAAAAGGTCAGTGATACCTTGTTAAGTGGAAAAACTACCCAGACTCAGAAAATACCTGGGAACCACTCAGGAACCTTGCCAACTGCCAGCTCCTTCTGCAGCAGTTCCGGCAGCAGCAGGACTGAACAGCTTGGCCTGCAGTGTGAACATATCAATGACTGTTGCTGACAAGTTTTCACTATCTGCCTCTATCTCAGCAACAAGGCACTGGAGCTTCTTTTTTGCTTGACTCTCAGCACCTTCAAGAACTTTTCACTTTCAGGATACACAAGCCTGCAGCTCAGCAAGCTGCTCAACAAGAGTATCCCACTTGGCCTCATCAACAGCCAAATCCTCACAAAGGTTATCTTGGGTCATGTTCAGTGACTCCCAAGAAAGTGACACACAGGACTTCCCATAACAAGTGTATTCAGCGCACTTCAACATATTGTTGTTGTCAGACATTTGGAAGCAGGGCTTGTGGTTCAAAACACAGAAGTCACACAGAGCAAGTGACACAAAGTTATGATCACAGATCTGGGCTGCCAGTTGTTTTCAGTAAGCAGAGGTACATGATTTTGCAGACATACTCAAGAATTCATCAGGATGATGAATGAAGGAGAGGAGAGTAGTGTTACAACCTATGGGATAGGAGCCACTCATTTATAGGCAATCAGGCTGTGGGCCAGACAAGAGGACACTATGGAAGTCAAGTGACCAACCAACAAGAGGTCACGTGACTGTTGAGACACACACAGGAGTCTTGACACAGGATGTATAAAGTATCAAGACAATCTCACCAGTCTTGACACAGGATGCATGAAGTATTGAGACAATCTCACCAGTCTTGACGCAGGATGCATGAAGTATCAAGACAATCTCACCAGTCTTGACACAGGGTGCATAACATGGTGGGACTGTCAAGACAATCTCACCTGTCTTGACGTCAAGACAATCTCACCCATCTTGATGTCAAGACTGTCAAGACAATCTTGATTGTCTTGACAGGCCAGCACTATATAGTCTGATGATAGTTCCCCTATAGAATGATTGACAAGACAAATATGAAGTGGATGAGTACTTGGAGTATCTTGACAACTTTCTCCAAGAAATAGCAAGCAAATCCACACAGCTCCAGAAGCAATCTGGCCACTCAGTTCCCTGGTGGAATCAAGAGATCCAAAACAAGGTTAAAGAGAAAAGAAGAGTAAGAAGAAAAGTGCAAAAAAGGCAAGCAAGTCAAGAGGAACTTGAGCAAGCAACTAAGCTCAAGAAAAAGGCAGTCAGAGATGGAAAACAGAACACTTTCAGACACCAAATCCATGAGCTGGCCAGCTCTTCAAAGTTCTGGAAGCTTGCAAAGTGGGGAAAGTCCAAAGCCAACAAGACTCCTGATCTTCCTCTGGTTCCTGACCTGGAAACACAAGAAGGAATAGCCAAAACCTTTGAGGAAAAGACTAAAGCCTTCTCACAACAGTTCTTTCCAAAAGCTCTAGTTCCAGAACCAGGCTCAGAAAGCTCCCAGACTATCTCTGAGATACAGCTCTCCCAGGAGGTAACATGTGAAGAAGTGGAGCAAATTCTGGCCAAGAAGAAACCTTTCACAGCAGGAGGGAGAGATAAGCTGCCAAATGGATTTCTGAGAGCTCTGGGGCCTAGGTTCTGCCAAGCTCTAGCTATTCTGACTTCAACATGCTGGAAACTGGAGTACTTCCCTGAAAGATTTAAGATGTTACGACCCAGGAGGAACACAGTCTTTATATACTCACAGAAAGCAGCAGACAGGATACTGGACGGAAGTACCAGACAGCGTGACACAGGAACCGGTCACGTGACTGGTGAGACAAACCAGGGGGTGCTCACCGCAGCATGCATATGCACGAACAAGTGAGCAAAGTGAGCAGAGCTCACCCAGCTCACCGCAGCGTGCATGAAAAGTGAGCAAAGTGAGCAGAGCTCACCCAGCTCACTGCAGCATGCATGAAAAGTGAGCAAAGTGAGCAGAGCTCACTCTGCTCACGAACTGGGCACTATATAGTCCGGCGATAGTTCCCCTATGGAACAATCATCTTCAACTCATGTTATGATCCAGACAACTAGATCTACTTCAATACAATCCTTTTTGTACAAAGCTGTTGATCAGGTGTCACTATCACCACGTTCCACCAAACCCCTTCGCACTCCTTGACACTCCTCTCCTGCGAGAACCAACCTGTCTTCCACCTCTCACCCTAATCCTATACTCGGATAGAACAGTACGGTACAGACCACAACACTTTGAAGACCCTCAAGGATGAGTACCTCAGAAGCAACCAACCCCAACTTCCCAGATGGAAAGATTAGTGTCGCCAAGCCAGACCTGTTCTACAGTGAAAGAAACAAGGTCGATGACTGGCTCATGCAACTCCAAGTCTACTTTCAATTCCAACCAGAGACAAAGCTGCCTAAGGAGAAGTGGCCCCTCTTCGCAACCACTTACATGAGAGGTAATGCTTATCAATGGATCAAGCCCTACGTCAACAAACACCTCTCAGGAAACAGAGACCACAACAGCACAACAGAATGGATGACAAAATGGACATGATTCAAGGACAAGATCAAAAGGATCCTTGGACTATCTAACAAAGACAAAGTGGCTATACGAATGATCCAGCACATCAAACAACAACGTTCAGCCGCAGAGTACACCACGCAGTTCAAACAATACTCAGTACTGACCGACTGGGATGACAACACCCTGATAGTCATGTACTGACATGGACTCAAGGAAAACATGAAGGATAAGATCACCTTTGACGGACGAGCAGTTGACACACTGGATGAACTCATCGCACAAGCAATCAACATCGATGACAAGCTATTCGAGCGAGCGATGGAGAAGTGCCACGACAGAGGATACAGCCACCCTGCATGGCATGTGAGCAACCACTACAAGCCACCTAACAAGGCACCACCACATGATCCATATGGCTATGCACCCATGGAACTGGATGCAGTCCACCACAAGGGAAGGTTCACGAAGGGAAGGAATAACAAAAAGGGGAAAGCACTGAAGTGCTATGCCTGTGGCAAGCTAGGCCACATGGTGAAAGACTGTTGTTCAAAGAACAAGGTGCACCGACAGCAACTTAATACACTCAACAGAGACTGGAATGTCATCGAGCCAGAGGACCCACCAGAAGAGGCTCAGCTATCCCTCGAACAATAGGACAAACGCCAACACACCACATTCCCCGGGCACACACATGATTGGCACAAACACCTCATGTTCCTACAGCAAGGCAACAACTACAACTGCTACATTGACAATTGGCAATACTGTCTCAAGCCTGGATGTGACAAGCATCAGCAAGACAAATTCATGAACAGATTCCTCAGAACTGATGGGAATAGCTGGACCCATTGCCCAGTCAGTGGTAAGACACTTTGATCAGGAAAAGACTGAACTCCCTTGTCAAGGGGTGACATCAGGAGCTCAACAACATGACCCCTAGCAACGCAAAGCACCTGCGATTGCCTGTGTCACTACATGCCAACACGCCAGTACAGACATACGCACTTGTTGACTCTGGAGCCAGTGGAAACTACATCTTGAGACAACTTTACGATACCCTCAGCACTGGAAGGAGACGCAAGCAGCAGCCCTATCAGCTTGCGATGGCAAATGGACAGACAGAGCTAGTCTGCCATGAGACGCAGCCAATGGAAATAGTTACCGGACACCATGCTGAAAGGATCCACCTTGATATTGTCAAGTTGGCCACTCAGGATATCTATTTGGGGATGCCTTGGCTAAAGAAGCACAACCCAGTTGTTAACTGGAGAACAGGAGTACTCACGTTTAGGAACTGCACTAACAACACAGCTTGGACCTGTTACCAGCCACAGAAGGCGTGGACAGATGAGGGAAGGAGTCCTCAGTGGAACCTCACTGACAGAAAGGACAACTCTCAAAAGAAGAGGTCTGCCTTGACAGGCACACCCCAGAACCAGGTGGCCAAACAGTCAGAGATGAAGAGAGAGGAAGTTGTTAACCCTCTGGAAATCCCTGAAGAGTACCGACCTGGGTATGATAACCTCTTTCAGGAAGAGACAACAACAGCAGTGTTGCCTAAGCACCAACCTTGGGATCATGAGATCAAGTTGCAACCAGGGACAGAGCCAGGATTTGGACCAATTTACCAGTTATCAGAGAGAGAGCTCCAAGTACTTCGCGAGTACCTGGAGGAAAACCTGAAAAAGAGTTTCATTCGAGAATCTCAATCACCAGCAGGATACCCAATACTATTTGCACCAAAGAAAGACGGAAGTCTTCAACTTTGTGTGGATTACAGGAAACTCAACAACATTACCATCAAGAACTGATATCTGTTGCCAAATGCGAACAAATTGCGAGACAGGATCAGCCAAGCTACAATCTTTACCAAGCTGGACTTGAAAGGAGCATACAACCTGATACGCATGAAAGAAGGAGAAGAATGGAAGACAGCCTTCAGAACCTGATACAGACACTACAAGTATCTGGTTATACTATTCGGACTCACAAACACACTGGCAACATGTCAAGCATTGATCAACAACATCATCAGAGCACACCTGGACCAAACAGCTATCACCTACCTGGACAACATTCTTGTCTACTCGAACACGCAACAGGAACATACCAAACATGTGAAGGATGTTCTATGATGCCTACAAGAGGCAGGGCTCAAGCTCAACCCAAAGAAATACAAGTTCAACAAACTGGAAGTTGAATTCCTCAGATACATCATAGGGATTGAAGGGATCAAGATTGACCCTGAGAAGATCAAAGCGATTCAGCAATGGCCAACACTGACATCAGTTAAGGAAGTACAAGCCTTCCTGGGATTTGCCAACTTCAACCGACAGTTTATCAAGAACTACTCACAGATAGCAACACCACTGACAGAACTCACAAAGAAGGACATGGAGTACTGGTGGACAGAGAGATAACAAAAAGCATTCCAACAGCTCAAGAACGCTTGCGCCAAGGAACCAGTTCTCCTCAACTTCAAGACAGGCCAACCGACACGAATCAAGACAGACACTTCAGATCAGGCAGTGGGAGCATGTCTATGCCAACAGGCAGACAGCAAGTGGCACCCAGTTGCCTACTACTCACGAAAAATAACACAAGTGGAACAAAACTATGATATCCACGATAAAGAGCTACTGGCAGTCGTCAACGCACTCGAACACTGGAGAGTGTACGCGGAAAGCAGTTCTGAACTCACCATTCTCACAGACCACAAGAATCTGACAACATTCACGACAACCAAGAAGCTGAACAGACGGCAAGTCAGATGGGCTGAACTCCTAGGGCAACACAAATTCAAGATCATGTACACCCCTGGACAAGACAATAGGAGAGCAGACACACTAAGCTGACAAAAAAACCACATGGAAGATGATGAACGCCAAGGAACAATCTTACAGCAGAACCAGCAAGGAAACCTGGTGCCTCAACCACAGATCAACAAGCTCACAGCAGAAGACACTGAAGAACTAATAAGGAACTACTATGATAATCCAGCACATAGTCACCCAGGAATCTCCAAGACCACAGACCTTATCCAACAGGCAGGGAACAATATCATTAACCTCTGACAACATGTCACAAACTACATCAGCAAGTGTCTACTATGCCAGAAAAACAAACATGGAAGACATAAGCCATACAGAGAAGGACACCCGAACACGATACCGAGAGGCCTGTGGGAAGATGTGTCAATGGACTTCATCACAAAGCTACCCAAGTCCAAAGACCCAGTCACAGGAATCACCTACAACTTGATTATGGTGATAGTGGACAGATTCACAAAATATCTAATAGTGGTACTATTCAAGGAGACCCACACAGCAGAACAGTTGGGACACCTCTTACTGGACAGATTAGTCAGAGACCACAGAGTTCCGATCACGATCATTACAGACAGAGACAAACTCTTCACATCCAACTACTGGAAGACAATCAGTGCAGCCATAGGTACAAAACCCAAAATGTCTACGGCCTATCACCCACGAACTGACGGCCAGACAGAGCGAGCGAACCAAGTCCTGGAGACTTACTTACAGCATTACATCAACAAGACCCACAGTAATTGGGTACAGTTATTACCGGTGGCACAACTGGCAATCAACCAGCACAGATCAGACTCAACAAAGGAATCACTATTTTTTGCCAATTTTGGACAACATGCGAACATCGGGATGCCAAGCAGAGCTTCACCAAATGTGGAGAAAGCACTCCAACACGACAAGCTCCTACAACAAACACACACGATGATGAGGCACTACCTTCAAGAAACCTCAGAAAAAATACAACATCAAATAGACAAGAAATCGAAAATAGCACCTCAGCTAAAGAAGGGGGATAAAGTCTACCTCCTCACAAGAAATTGGAGAACAAAGAAACCAAGGACAAAGAAACTAGACTATGTCAAGGTCAGACCATTTTCAGTCGAAGAAAAAACTGGACCAGTCAACGTCAGATTGCGACTACCAAGGGATGCCAGAGTCCATCCAAACTTTCATATATCAATGATTGAACCAGCCGACCAGAGCACACCCTTGCAGGAAACATTTCATCACCAACCTGAAGAAGAACAAGAGTTTGAGGTTGAATAGATCCTGGCTAGAAAAAGTCAGCAATACCTTGTCAAGTGGAAAGGATACCCAGACTCGGAGAATACCTGGGAACCACTCAAGAACCTCGCGAACTGCCAGCTTCTTCTGCGACAGTTTCGGCAGGAGCAGGACCAAACAGCTTGGCCTGCAGGAGGGACGTGTCAATGACTGATCGAGTCAAATCCTCGCCATCCGACTCTATCTCTTTCACCAAGCACTGAAGCTTCTGCCTCGCACAGACCTCAGCACCCTCCAACACCTTTCACTTCCGAGACAGACAAGCCTGCACTGTGGCAAGTTGTTCAAAGAGTGCATCACGTGTTGCCTCGTCAGCAGCAACATCCTCACGGAGGTTGTCCCAGGACATGTTCAAAGATTCCCAGGACACAGAGACACAAGACCTTCCACGCTGAGTGCACACAGCATATTTCAACTTATCGTCTTCTCCCAGCATCTGGAAGCATAGACGACCACAGAGAACACAAAAGTTGTAGGGCGTACGCGAAACAAAACTCTGATCGCGGATTTGAGCAGCCAGCTGAGTTCAGCTAACAGTCGCATGTGACTTTGGAGGCATGACCAGATTTCATCAAGATGATGAAAGATGGAGAGGAGGATAGTGTTATGACCCAGGAGGAACACAGTCTTTATATACTCACAGAAAGCAGCAGACAGGATACTGGACAGAAGTACCAGACAGCGTGACACGGGAACTGGTCACATGACTGGCGAGACAAACCAGGGGGTGCTCGCCGCAGCATGCATATGCACGAACAAGTGAGCAAAGTGAGCAGAGCTCACCCAGCTCACCGCAGCGTGCATGAAAAGTGAGCAAAGTGAGCAGAGCTCACCCAGCTCGCCGCAGCGTGCATGAAAAGTGAGCAAAGTGAGCAGAGCTCACCCAGCTCACTGCAGCGTGCATGAAAAGTGAGCAAAGTGAGCAGAGCTCACTCTGCTCACAAACTGGGCACTATATAGTCTGGTGATAGTTCCCCTATGGAACAATCGTCTTCAACTTATGTTGTGATCCAGACAACTAGATCTACTTCAATACAATCCTTTTTGTACGAAGCTGTTGATCAGGTGTCACCATCACCATGTTCCACCAAACTCCTTCGCACTCCTTGACACTCCTCTCCTGCGAGAACCAACCTGCCTTCCACCTCTCACCCTAATCCTATACTCAGATAGGACAGTACGGTACAGACCACAACATAAGAGTGCAAAAACAGTCTGCTTGAGGAAACCTGGCAAGGGAACCTACAATCAAGCTAAAGTCTGGTGCCCTATAGCTCTGCTAAACACAACAGACAAGCTGATGGAAGCTATTGCTGCAGCCAGACTAAGCAAGATAGCAGAAGAAGCTGGACTATTGCCAGATATCCAGATGGGCTTTAGGAAAGGAAGATCCACAGAAGCAGCACTTTTCCTTCTAACCTCCCAAGTGGAAAAAGTCTGGAAGGAAGGCATGGTTGTATCCCTACTCTCACTGGATATCTCAGGAGTCTATGACAGAGTTCTCCCCAAGATACTACAGCAAATTCTGAAAAGAAAAGGAATACCTGCCTGGCTAGCTTCCTGGATCTACTCCTTCTGTGATAAGCACTCTACCACTCTTGTCTTTGATGATTCTGAGTCTTATTCTATTCCTATTCATTGTGGAGTTCTTCAAGGTTCTCCATTATCTTCTATTCTTTTTCTATTCTACATTTCTGAATTGCATGAGACTGTGCATACTCCCTCTTCTGGTGTATCTGCCCTGGGGTTTGCAGATGATACAAATCTGCTTGCTTTTGGTCACTCCTTGAAAAGTAACCTTCTGAAGTTAAAGAACACACACCACAAATGTCTATCCTGGGCTGCAAGACATGGAATGGTCTTCTCACCTGAGAAATATGAAATACTTCATTTTTCCAGAAGAAGATCAGACAATCTTCAGCTCAAGCTCAGACTGGGGAATGTGATTCTCAAACCAAAAGAAGAAGTGCGAGTACTTGGAGTGTACCTAGATGCAAAGCTCCACTGGCACAAACACCAGAGGATTATTCTTCAAAAAGCACAGAAAGCACTCTCTTCTCTTTCTAGAACTTCCTATTCTACTTGGGGCTTTCCAGTTCACACATCATGTCTGGTGTACACTGCTATACTGAGATCTCTACTGAGCTATGCAGTGGGGATCTGGTTTAACCCTCTAAGAAAATCCTCCAATATCTCTTCTCTTGTTTCATTTCAAAACAGATGCCTAAGACTTATTGGGGGTGCCTTCAAAGCCACTCCTTCTTTTCTATTAGAGAGTGAGCTTTTTCTTCTACCTCTAGACCTATACTTTAAATTTCACACTGCCTGTTTTCTTTCTTCTATTCAAAACTCCCCTCTCAAATACTTTCTTGACAGTATCTTTTCCACTATTTCCAGCTATGCCTCTCTCTTGAAGAAACCTTTAAAGGAATCCTCAACTATCTCTCCTAAGTGGAAATTCACTTGGTTAAGTCAAATAACTACTAACCAGGCTAGTTCAAAGAAAGAACTACAAAAGCTCTTTACTAAAGAGTGGGAAGACCAATGGGAAGAGAAGAAAAGAAGAAGCTATCCAGGCTGGCAGACTTTCTGTCAAAAGCCACACAAAAACAATCTGAAGCTCTACAAAGAGTTACAGAAAGCTGAGGCAAGTCTGCTACTGCAAATCAGGACTGGAAGAATTGGTCTGGCAAGTTTTCTTTTCAGAGCTGGAGCTCCTGACTTCCCTACCCCACTATGTGTGTGTGGCCAAGCAGAAGAAACTGCAAAACATATCACCTCTTCATGCTCTCTTTATTCAAGACAAAGACAACAAGTCTCTTTTAATCCCCAAGACTTCACCACTATTATTTCAAACCCAGAGCTACTACAGAAGTTCTTGTACTGGTTTATATCTTTGAAAAGACTAAACCAGTTTAATCTAGCTTTCAAACTCCACTATTCCCAATCCAATACCTAGATTCTCTTCTCTTACCAGAAACTTCAAGATTTCTTTTGTTACATTCCCTAGTCACACCCTGCCTTCAGTTTTTATCCCTTCAAAGATTTTCTGAAGGAGTTCACTATTAGCTAGAAGATCTGCATGGCTGTAAAGCTACTACCAGTGTAAGAATCAAATAAATAAAAAAAATAGAATGATTGTCTTCAACTCATGTTGTGATCCAGACAACTAGATCTACTTCAATACAATTCTTTTGTACAAAGCTATTGATCAGGTGTCACCACCACCATGTTCCACCAAACCCCTTCGCACTCCTTGACACTCCTCTCCTGCGAGAACCAACCCACCTTCCGCATCTCACCCTTAATCCTATACTCAGTTAGGACAGCACAGTACAGACTGCAACACTTTATCCTCCTTCTTTAGCTGAGGTGCTATTTTCAATTTTTTGTCTATTTGACACTGCATTTTTTTTGAGGTCTCTTGAAGGTAGTGCCTCATCATTGTGTGTGTTTGTCGCAGGAGCTTGTCATGTTGGAGTGCTTTCTCCATGTTCAGTGAAGCTCTGCTTGGCATTCTGATGTTTGCATGTTATCCAAAATTGGCAAAGAATAGTGATTCCTTTGTTGAATCTGATCTGTGCTGGTTGATTGCCAGCTGTGCCACTGGTAATAACTGTACCCAATTGCTGTGGGTCTGGTTGATGTAATGCCGCAAGTAAGTCTCCAGGACTTGGTTTGCTTGCTCTGTCTGGCTGTCTGTCTGTGGGTGATAGGCCATAGATATTTTGGGTTTTGTTTCTATGGCTGTACTAATTGTCTTCCAGTAGTTAGATGTGAAGAGTTTGTCTCTGTCTGTAATAATCATGATTGGAACTCTGTGGTCTCTGACCAATCTGTCCAGTAAGAGGTGTCCCAACTGTTCTGCTGTGTGGGTCTTCTTGAATAGTACCACTATTAGATATTTTGTGAATCTGTCCACTATTACCATAATCAAGTTGTAGGTGATTCCTGTGACTGGGTCTTTGGACTTGGATAGCTTTGTGATGAAGTCTATTGACACATCTTCCCACAAGCCTCTTGGTATTGTGTTCGGGTGTCCTTCTCCATATAGCTTGTGTCTTCCGTGTTTGTTTTTCTGGCATAGTAAACATTTGCTGATGTAGCTTGTGACATGTTATCAGAGATTGATGACATTGTTCCCTACCTGTTAGATAAAGTCTGTGGTCTTGGTGATTCCTGGGTGACTATGTACTGGGTTGTTGTGGTAGTTCCTTATTAATTCTTCAGTGTCTTCTGCTGTGAGCTTGTTGATCTGTGGTCAAGACACCAGGTTTCCTTGCTGGTCCTGCTGTAAGATTGTTTCTTGGTGTTTATTATCTTCCATGTGGTCTTTTTGTCAGCTTAGTGTGTCTGCTCTCCTATTGTCTTATCTGGGGGTGTACAAGATCTTGAACTTGTGTTGCCCTAGGAGTTCAGCCTATCTGACTTGTTGGCTGTTCAGCTTCTTGGTTGTTGTGAACATTGTCAGATTCTTGTGGTCTGTGAGAATAGTGAGTTCAGAACTACTTTCTGTGTACACTCTCCAGTGTTCAAGTGTGTTGACAACTACCAGTAGTTCTTTGTTGTGGATATCATAGTTCTGTTCCACTTGTGTCATCTTCTGTGAGTAGTAGGCAACTGGGTGCCACTTGTTGTCTGCCTGTTGGCATAAACATGCTCCCACTGCTTGGTCTGAAGTGTCTGTTTTGATTTGTGTTGGTTGGCCTGTCTTGAAGTTGAGAAGAACTGGTTTCTTGGTGCAAGTATCCTTAAGCTGTTAGAATGCTTTTTGTTGTCTCTCTATCCACTGGTACTCCACATCCTTCTTTGTGAGTTCTGTCATTGGTGTTACCATCTGTGAGTAGTTGTTAATAAACTGTTAGTTGAAGTTGGCAAATCCTAGGAAGGTTTGTACTTTCTTAACTGATGTCAGTATTGGCTATTGTTGAATCACTTTGATTTTCTCAGGGTTGATCTTGATCCCTTCAATTCCTATGATGTATCTGAGGAATTCAACTTCCAGTTTGTTAAACTTGTATTTCTTTAGGTTAAGCTTAAGCCCTGCTTCTTGTAGGTATTGTAGAACATCCTTCACATGTTTGGTATGTTCCTGTTGTGTGTTCAAGTAGACAAGAATATTGTCCAAGTAGGTGATAGCTGTTTGGTGCAGGCGTGCTCTGATGATGTTGTTGATCAATGCTTGACATGTTGCTGGTGTGTTTGTGAGTCTGAATAGTATAACCAGATACTCGTAGTCTCTATATCAGATTCTGAAAGCTGTCTTCTATTCTTCTCCTTCTTTCATGTGTATCAGGTTGTATGCTCCTTTCAAGTCCAGCTTGGTGAAGATTGTAGCTTGGCTGATCCTGTCTCGCAGTTTGTTCGCATTTGGCAATAGATATCAGTTTTTGACAATAATGTTGTTGAGTTTCCTGTAGTCCACACAAAGTTGAAGACTTCTGTCTTTCTTTAGTGCAAATAGTATCAGATATTCTGCTGGCGATTGAGATTCTCAAATAAAACTCTTTTTCAGGTTCTCCTCCAGGTACTCGCAAAGTACTTGGAGCTCTTTCTCTGATAACTGGTAAATTGGTCTAAATCCTGGCTCTGTCCCTGGTTGCAACTTGATCTCATAATCCCAAGGTTAGTGCTTAGGCAATCCTGCTGTCATTGTCTCTTCCTGAAAGAGGTTATTATACCCAGGTCAATACTCTTCAGAGATCTCCAGAGGATTAACAACTTCCTCTCTCTTCATCTCTGACTGTTCAGCCACCTGGTTCTGGAGTATACCTGTCAAGGCAGACCTCTTCTCTTGAGAGTTGTCCTTTCTGTTGTTGAGGTTCTACTGAGGACTTCTTCCCTTATCTGTCCATGTCTTCTGCAGCTGGTAACAGGTCTGAGCTGTGTTGTTAGTGCAGTTCCTAAACATGAGTACTTCTGTCCTCCAGTTAATAACTGGGTTGTGCTTCTTTAGCCAAGACATCTCCAAATAGATATCCTGAGTGGCCAACTCAACAATATCAAGGTGGATCCTTTCAGCATAGTGTCTGGTAACTATTTCTATTGGCTGCGTCTTGTGGCAGACTAGCTCTGTCTGTCTATTTGCCATCGCAAGCTGATAGGGCTGCTGCTTGTGTCTTCTTCCAGTGCTGAGAGTATCGTAAAATTGTCTTGAAATATAGTTTCCACTGGCTCCAGAATCAACAAGTGTATATGTCTGTACTGGTGTGTTGGCGTGTAGTAACACAGGTAATTGCAGGTGCTTTGTGTTGCTAGGGGTCATGTTATTAAGCTCCTGATGTCACCCCTTGACAAGAGAGTCCAATCTTTTCCTGATTCAAGTATCTTTCCACTGACTGGGCAATGAGTCCAGCTATTCCCATCAGTTCTGAGGAATCTGTTTATGAATTTGTCTTGCTGATACTTGTCACATCTAGGCTTGAGGCAGTACTGCCAATTGTTGATGTAGCAGTCATGGTTGTTACCTTGCTGTAGGAACATGAGGTATTTGTGCCAATCATGTGTGTGCCTGGGGAATACAGTGTGTTAGCATTTGTCCCAGAGATAGATCTCACACACATCCTTCTTGCAATTGACCCAATGTTTTTGGCAGGTGGTGTGGTAGGGTGAATGCTCTCTGTATCTTTGTAGCTGTTCGTGGTAGGTGCAGTAGTACTTTGTGCAAAACCTCCACTGTAGTTTGCTGTGCTGTAGGTTTTGTGAGTCTATGCTGTAAGCATAGCTTCCTTGTGGTATTTCTTCTTTGATAGACACAGGTTTGTCTCAGTCCCTATCAGAGGTGGTTAAGAGCTCCTGTCCCTTGTCCTGACCTATCTGTTCTGGTAGGTTCTTGCCTCCTGATGTTGCCAGTTGGTGGGCTGCTTCCAATGTCTGATCGTAGTTGTCCTATTGTTCGAGGGATAGCTGAGCCTCTCCTGGTGGGTCCTCTGGCTTGATGATATTCCAGTCTCCATTGAGTGTATTAAGTTGCTGTCAGTGCACCTTGTTCTTTGAACAACAGTCTTTCACCATGTGGCCTAGCTTGCCACAAGCATAGCACTTCAGTGCTTTCCCCTTTTTGTTGTTCCTTCCCTTCGTGAACCTTCCCTTGTGGTGGACTGCATCCAGTTCCATGGGTGCATAGCTATATGGGTCATGTGGTGGTGCCTTGTTAGGCAGCTTGTAGTGGTTGCTCACATGCCATGTGGGGTGGCTGTATCCTCTGTCGTGGTGTTTCTCCATCGCTCGCTCAAATAGCTTGTCATCAATGTTGATTGCTTGTGTGATGAGTTTGTCCAGTGTGTTGACTGCTTGTCTGTCAAAGGTGATCTCATCCTTCATGTTTTCCTTGAGTCCACGTCAGTACATGACTATCAGGGTGTTGTTGTCCCAGTCAGTCAGTACTGAGTATTGTTTGAACTACGTGGTGTACTCTGCGGCTGAGTGTTGTTGTTTGATGTGCTGGATCATTTGTATAGCCACTTTATCTTTGTTAGATAGTCCAAGGATCCTTTTGATCTTGTCCTTGAATTATGTCTATTTTGTCATCTATTCTGTTGTGCTGTTGTGGTCTCTGTTTCCTGAGAGATGTTTGTTGACGTAGGGCTTGATCCATCAATAAGCATTCCCTCTCATGTAAGTGGTTGCGAAGAGGGGCCACTTCTCCTTAGGCAGCTTTGTCTCTGGTTGGAATTGAAAGTAGACTTGGAGTTGCATGAGCCAGTCGTTGACCTTGTTCCTTTCACTGTAGAACAGGTCTGGCTTGGCGACGCTAATCTTTCCATCTGGGAAGTTGGGGTTGGTTGCTCCTGAGGTACTCATTCTTGAGGGTCTTCAAAGTGTTGCAGTCTGTACTGTACTGTCCTATCCGAGTATAGGATTAGGGCGAGAGGTGGAAGGCGGGTTGGTTCTCGCAGGAGAGGAGTGTCAAGGAGTGTGAAGGGGTTTGGTGGAACATGGTGGTGGTGACACCTGATCAACAGCTTCGTACAAAAAGATTGTACTGAAGTAGATCTAGTTGTCTGGATCACAACATGAGTTGAAGATGATTGTTCCATAGGGGAACTATCACCAGACTATATAGTGCCCAGTTTGTGAGCAGAGTGAGCTCTGCTCACTTTGCTCACTTTTCATGCACGCTGCAGTGAGCTGGGTGAGCTCTGCTCACTTTGCTCACTTTTCATGCACACTGCGGTGAGCTGGGTGAGCTCTGCTCACTTTGCTCACTTGTTCATGCATATGCATGCTGCGGTGAGCACCCCCTGGTTTGTCTCGCCGGTCACGTGACCAGTTCCCGTGTCACGCTGTCTGGTACTTCTGTCCAGTATCCTGTCTGCTGCTTTCTGTGAGTATATAAAGACTGTGTTCCTCCTGGGTCGTAACAAGCAGTCAGAAAACTACCCTCAGGAGATATTATAATCTCTCTGGAAACTCCTCAAGCCAAGACTCAGCTAGAGGAAAACAAGGACTGGATCCCAGCTGTCTTTACAGCAGAGGCCAAGATATCACCCAGAATCTTTCCAGTGCTAGTCCATGGGGTGCAGACAAAAGACTTCAAGCCAGAAAACCTGGAGGAAACAAAAAGGACAATCTTCTCCCAAAACCCTGGGATGGAAAGTAAGGTCAATATCCTAAGAACTGTTACGACCCAGGAGGAACACAGTCTTTATACTCACAGAAAGCAGCAGACAGGATACTGGACAGAAGTACCAGGCCGCATAACACAGGAAGCAGTCATGTGACCGGCGAGACTGACCAGAGGTTGCTCGCCGCAGCATGCATATTTGTGAGCAAAGTGAGCAGAGCTCACTGAGCTCATGGACTGAGCACTATATAGTCTGGCGATAGTTCCCTTATAGAACAATTGTCTTCAACTCATGTTGTGATCCAGACAACTAGATCTACTTCAATACAATCTTGTACAAAGCCACTGATCAGGTGTCATCACCACCACATTCCACCAAACCCCTTTACACTCCTTGACACTCCTCTCCTGCGAGAACCAACCTGCCTTCCACATCTTACCCTAATTCTATACTCGGATAGGACAGTATGGTACAGACTGCAACACTTTGAAGACTCTCAAGGATGAGTACCTTAGGAGTAACCAACCCCGGATTCCCAGATGGAAAGATTAGTGTTGCCAAGCCAGACCTGTTCTACAGTGAAAGAAACAAGGTTGACGACTGGCTCATGCAACTCCAAGTCTACTTTCAATTCCAACCAGAGACAAAGCTGCCTAAGGAGAAGTGGCCCCTCTTTGCAACCACTTACATAAGAGGTAATGCTTATTGATAGATCAAGCCCTATGTCAACAAACATCTCTCAGGAAACAGAGATCATGACAGTATGACAGAATAGATAACAAAATAGACATGATTCAAGGACAAGATCAAAAGGATCCTTGGACTATCTAACAAAGATAAAGTGGCTATACAAATGATCTAGCACATCAAACAACAACACTCAGCTGCAGAGTACACCACGCAGTTCAAACAATACTCAGTACTGACTGATTGGGATGACAACACCCTGATGGTTATGTACTGACGTGGACTCAAGGAAAACATGAAGGATAAAATCACCTTCGACAGACAAGTGGTCAACACACTGGACAAGCTTATTGCACAAGCAATCAACATTGATAACAAGCTATTCAAGTGAGTGATGGAGAAACACCACAACAGAGGATACAGCTGCCCCGCATGGCATGTGAGCATCCACTACAAGCTGCCTAACAAGGCACCACCACATAACCTATATAGCTATACACCCATGGAACTGGATGCAGTCCACCACAAGGGAAGGTTCACAAAGGGAAGGAACAACAAAAAGAGGAAAGCACTGAAGTGCTATGCCTGTGGCAAGCTAGGCCACATGGTGAAAGACTGTTGTTCAAAGAACAAGGTGCACTGACAGCAACTTAATACACTTGATGGAGACTAGAATGTCATTGAGCCAGAGAACCCACCAGGAAAAGCTCAGCTATCTCTTGAACAATAGGACAACTATAATCAGACATTGGAAGCAGCCCACCAACTGGCAACATCAGGAGGCAAGGACCTACCAGAACAGACAGGTCAGGACAAGAGACAGGAGCTCTTAACCACCTCTGATAGAGACTGAGACAAACCCACATCTATCAAAGAAGAAATACCACAAGGAAGCTATGCTTACAGCATAGACCCACGAAACCTACAGCATGGTGAACTACAGTGGAGGTTTTGCACAAAGCACTACTGCACCTACCACAAACAACTATGAAGGTATGGAGAACATTCACCCTACTGTGCCACCTGCCACAAACATTGGGTCAATTACAAGAAGGATATGTGTGAGATCTATCTTTAGGACAAACACCAACACACTGCATTCCCTGGACACACACATGATTGGCACAAACACCTTATGTTCCTACAGCAAGGCAACAACCACAACTGCTATGTCAACAACTGGCAGTATTGCCTCAAGCCTGGATGTGACAAGCATCAGCAAGACAAATTCATGAACAGATTCCTCAGAACTGATGGGAATAGCTGGATCCATTGCCCAGTCAGTGGAAAAACACTTCAATCAGGAAAAGACTGAACTCCCTTGTCAAGGGGTGACATTGGGAGCTCAACAACATGACCCCTAGCAACACAAAGCACCTGTGATTGCCTGTGTCACTACACGCCAATACGCCAGTACAGACATACACACTTGTTGATTCTGGAGCCAGTGGGAACTACATTTCAAGACAACTTTACAACACCCTCAGCACTGGAAGAAGACGCAAGCAGCAGCCCTACCAGCTCGCGATAGCAAATGGACAGACAGAGCTAGTCTGCCATGAGACGCAGCCAATGGAAATAGTTACCAGACACCATGCTGAAAGGATCCACCTTGATATTGTCAAGTTGGCCACTCAGGATATCTATTTGGGGATGCCTTGGCTAAAGAAGCACAACCCAGTTGTTAACTGGAGGACAGGAGTACTCACATTTAGGAACTGCACTAACAACACAGCTCAGACCTGTTACCAGCTGCAGAAGGCATGGACAGATGAGGGAAGGAGTCCTCAGTGGAACCTCACTGACAGAAAGGACAACTCTCAAGAGAAGAGATCCACCTTGACAGGCACACCCCAGAACCAGTGTTATGACCCAGAGAATAGGAGCCACTCATTTATAGGCAATCAGGCCGCGGGCCAGGCAAGAGGACACTATGGAAGTCAAGTGACCAACCAACAAGAGGTCACGTGACTGTTGAGACACACATGGGAGTCTTGACACAGGATGCATGAAGTATCAAGATAATCTCACCAGTCTTGACGCAGGATGCATGAAGCATCAAGACAATCTCACCAGTCTTGACGCAGGGTGCATAACATAGTGGGACCATCAAGACAATCTCACCTGTCTTGACGTCAAGACTGTCAAGACAATCTTGATTGTCTTGACAGGCCAGCACTATATAGTCTGGTGATAGTTCCCTTATAGAACAATTGTCTTCAACTCATGTTGTGATCCAGACAACTAGATCTACTTCAATACAATCCTTTTGTACAAAGCTATTGATCAGGTGTCACCACCACCATGTTCCACCAAACCCCTTCGCACTTCTTGACACTCCTCTCCTGCGAGAACCAACCTGCCTTCCACCTCTCACCCTAATCCTATACTCAGATAGGACAGTACAGTACAGACTGCAACACTTTGAAGACTCTTAAGGATGAGTACCTCAGGAGCAACCAACCCCAACTTCCCAGATAGAAAGATTAGCGTCGCCAAGCCAGACCTGTTCTACAGCGAAAGAAACAAAGTTGACAACTGGCTTATGCAACTCCAAGTCTACTTTCAATTCCAACCAGAGACAAAGCTGCCTAAGGAAAAGTGGCCCCTCTTCGCAACCACTTACATAAGAGGCAATGCTTATCAATAGATCAAGCCTTACATCAACAAACATCTCTCAGGAAACAGAGACCACGACAGCACAACAGAATGGATGACAAAATGGACATGATTCAAGGACAAGATCAAAAGAATTCTTAGACTATCTAATAAAGACAAAGTGGCTATACAAATGATCCAGCACATCAAACAACAATGCTCAGCTGCAGAGTACACCACGCAGTTCAAACAATACTCAGTACTGACTGACTGGGACAACAACACCCTGATGGTCATGTACTGATGTGGACTAGGGTTAGGGTTAGGGTTAGGGTTAGGGTTAGGGTTAGGGTTAGGGTTAGGGTTAGGGTTAGGGTTAGGGTTAGGGTTAGGGTTAGGGTTAGGGTTAGGGTTAGGGTTAGGGTTAGGGTTAGGGTTAGGGTTAGGGTTAGGGTTAGGGTTAGGGTTAGGGTTAGGGTTAGGGT
>OY730174.1:2412413-2439913 GCA_963422465.1 Lichina pygmaea | reverse complement strand
CTTTCCCCACGACGAGCATACCACAGCGTACCACAGCACAGAACAAGCGCGTCACAGCAAGTGCCCGGACGGCGTCGAGAAAGTATCGGTGAAAGCATGTGTCGTCGACCCGCCGCCGACTCGTACGACGAGCCCACTCTTACAGTCCGATCAAATCTGTACGATCAAATCTGTACGACCAAGCCTGTACGGTAATTACATGAACGACGAGATGCCGGACGTAGCGCAGGAGAGAAGAATGCCATCGGGGTCGTGCCAGTCAGTCCTCGGCGACCCGTTACACGAACCGCCATCTCTTTCGTCTGCTGCCGCTGTCATGACACTGCCTGTCCTGTCTCAACCCACCATCTCCTCCTCATCTGGCTGCTGCCGCCGTCACAGCCTCTGCTGCCGCCGTCACGGGTGCTTATCTGGATGTAAAAAGCTCCAGAGCTGCAACGAGTTTCCATCGGACCCTTCTAAAAGCTTCCGCGCTGACACCACGCCGGCTCGCTGACACCAAGCCGGCTCGCTGACATACCACGCCGGCTTGCTGACATGCTGCTTTGCTGACATATCGTGTCCACAAACTTGTCAAGAGTTGACTTGGGGGGGGGGGGGGGGGTATAATTACGGTACGTGGTGCCTGCCCTGTTGAAACTAGCTGATGCTGCCTTGATGCTGCTTGAGGCTGCTTGCGCATGGGCTGCGCGCATGGCTGAGCGCAGTTGAGCATGGCTGAGTGTGGTTGCGCCTGGCTGAACCTGTCTGAGTCTGGACGAGGCTGAATTATTGCGGCTGGTTCAGAATTTGTTCTCGGTAGTCCCCCCCTCCTTCCTTCCTTCCCTCCTTCCTTCCTTCCTTCCTTCCCTCCTTCCCTCGACCCCTGCCCCCTCCTCCTCCCCCAGAGAATTACAGAGTACTCCTGACATGCTACACGTTACGGTATGATATGGTGGTGGTGGAGGAAGAAGAGAAGGAGGAGGAAGAAGAAGAAGAGGAAGAGGAATATTATTGGATGGAGTAAAGGAGGTGATTGGTTCACAGGATGGAGTAGACGAGGAGGACAGGGCTCAAAGAACGCAGGATACAGAAAAAGTCGGACGGTGCTGCTGGGACATGGTAGACATCCAAGCATGGCGGCATTGCACTCAATATCTTCGATAGCCCAATAGCTCCATAGCTTGATGACTCGATGACCCGACGACCAAGTTCCCCGCCGCTCCGCCATCGCGCCACCCCTCTGCCGTCTATCCATTCAAGAAAAAGGTGACGGGTTACTTTACAGGACCAGTACTTCCGTACCAACGAAACTCCCACCTCCTTGCCATTGAACCAATCCACCGACGGCCCCCAACCTTTCCTTTCCTAAAGATAAAACACGGAGATAATGATGGTGTCACTTGATATGGAAACGCAATCGCGAGACAGAACGACTGTTGCGTGATTCTGACGACGATCCGGTCGAGCAGGATTCCATGTCTCGCCCGTTGTATCGACTGCTCGGTGCGCACTAGTTCTTCTCGACGACCTCGACAGCGTCCTTGGCTTCGTATGCCGGGAGACTGTCGTCGTCCAAGAAGGGCTTCTCGTCCGCTGGTCCGTCCGACCCGAAGTCGCCGCTGCCATCCTCTTCGAGCGCCACGGACGAGTACGCGCCGCCGTTGCGGCTGCGGTAGAACCGTCGCCACAGAGACACGACAATGTGACCGATGAGCATGCCCAGAGCACTCGCCACCATGCCGGCCACGACGCCGATAAGCGTGAGCAACGTGGCATGCATCGCGACGCGGACGAACGAGTGCATGGCCGGATGTCTGTCGTGGAACTCAGAGGCCTGGCCGTGAGGAGCGACAGGCGGGAGAGGAGCGCCGTTGACGTCCGAAGCCACATGAGGCGGGGGAGGAGCCGGCATGCCGTGCGTCGTACCCTGGCGGTGCTTGCAAGGCTTGCGGTGCGTCATACCCTGGCACTGCCTGCAAGGCTTGGCGTGTTGCGCCTTGTCATGGTGCGTCGTGCCGTGGGCATGATAATGGTGGGGGTGATGGCGATGGCCGAACATGTGGTGGCCCATCTTGCGGTGGCAACGGTGGAAGGCGATCCTGAATTTACGCATGCCGCCCATCACGATCGCGCGAAACTTGCAGAGGAGGACCGGGCCGTTGCACTGGTCCTCGTCTGGGGACGTTGCCTCCAGCTTAGCGCTGGCGAGGGCGAGGCGGCCATCCCGCATCTTCAGGACCGTGCTCTTGACCTTGTCCAAGCCACGGACGGGTTTGTCCTCGATCGAGATGATCTTGAGGCTGAGATAGACCAGCTGCATGCGCTCGGAGCTGTGTGCTGCCTTCACCTTCTTCTCCATGACGGCCATGTAACCAAGCCGGAGAGACTGGTAGCGATCCTTATCCTGGGACGACGTAAACTCCTTCAGAGACACGTCCGACTCGACCTGATAGGCACGGAGCGGCCGGCGCCGGAAGTGCCAACGTCTCGGGTACATCGGCAAGTCGTTGACCTTGAGCTGATCGGGCTGGTCGGGGCTGATTTGGATGTCGATGATCTGTTCGATGCAGGGAACCATCAGCCTCGAGCGTTCCTCGTCGACGGGGCTTCGGTCATGGAACGTACCAACGAGTTCGGAACATCGTCGACCCAACGGATGCCATCCTCCGCCTCGGGATCCGGCTTTGCGAACGGACATCCTTTGCACTCGACTTTGATCATTCGACTGCCCAAGCCTGGGCTGTCGACGGCGGAAAGCTGATCAAGACCTTTGATGTTTGCCTCGATGGAAGGCGGGACCAAGAAAGCCGAAGCGAGCGACGACGTCGCCGTCAGGACAGCGAGTGAAGAGAACATCATCTTTGCGGCCGGCGATATCGTCGCGCGGGCGATATCCCTGACGGCACCGATGCTGCGACGACGAAGACGACGATAGCACTCCCCCAGAGGAGTATCCTGTAGAATAAGTCTTTGACCGATGTGAGAGTTGCGTGGTCGAGCAAAAGAACTCGGAAGAAGTGGATGGACGAGTGAATGATAAAGACGGAAGAAAGACGTCGTATCGATGAAAGAGGGACTGATTCCAACGCGCCAACAGGGCGGGAGTCGCCCCATGGGCTGACGCGGCGGCTGTGCTTGGGTGCCTAATAGGGGACTATCAAAAGTCGACTCCTCCATCTCAGATATCGTAGTCTCGTTCTCTGTGAGATAAATGTATAACTAGGTGTGTTCTACAACGAAGGTGACTTCAGCAGTTTCAAGGCCTACGACCACACTCAGCATTTCAAAAGTAGTCATGCAGTCTCCTTCCGTTTCGGCCTCCACCGCTTTCCTTGTTCCACAACTTCGGTGCGACGGAGCGCCCTTCAAAAATCTTGGAGGATAACTGCGACCGCCGAGAGGGGCAATCAAGAGCGAGAAGGCCCAGACCTTGGACAAGAGTTTTGATCGGAAGTTACGAATTCGTCAAGAACGCTTGTCTCATGACGGAGGCGGCGTGGAAGAACGCGCATGGCTGATGCGGCGCCGGTCTCGTATTTGCTGCGTGATGCGTAACACTCGTCAATGCAGCCGCGAGCAGCGATGTCCACACGGAAGTACATACGTTATCGTACGTACGTATCATACGTAGTACATATGTACTGAAGAGCTTATGTACTGTGCGTACGTTACTGTACGTACAGTACGTACGTACGTACGGAGGTACTTCGTACGTAAGGAGCGTGACGTAATAGAGCCACAAGCCTTGCAACATGCACGAATACTGTTCTCTAACGTACGTCGTACTCCCTACAGTGGGCGTTGCATAGGCTGGTAGCTACGAGTATACCCTCGTACGTACGTATGAGGTACCGAGTACGGAGCGTATGTCTAGGTATCTCAAAGACACTGCAGTGAGCCTCTCCCAGAGTCTACTTCTCTACTAACTCCCCATGGACCCAGTAGCGTCCATATGAAGTGGATACGAGGGGAATGTTCTGCCCTGAGATAAGAGATGTAAAGATAAACTTAAGTGTTGATCAACTCAAGTGCCTGTCCCAGTACCCGTACGAACGTACTTCCGTACATTGCTTTCCCCACTTGTTGCGCCAGCAGTTGTGCCAAACTCCTCCACCCCAGTGATTTGGCTTGTGACTGGGAAAAATCAAAGTCTTGGAGGTGAACGTGCTATTACTCTTTGTGTCACTGTGTTGAACAGGGTCCAATCGTTTGTTGAGCTCCAATTGATCCGTGGTCCTTCCTACTAACTACCGTAGCCTACCCATGCCGAGGCGGTGCGTGAATCATGCCCTTGGTCTGGGCCCAGCCCTGCGGGCGGTGGATGAAGATCTCATGCTACGGACGGGATGAGTCTCTGAAGATATATGTGCAAAGATTGATTGTAGCTGGGTTGATGTGATTGGTGTCTGCCAGCAACCCGATACTGCTGAGGATGACAATTCTGACACGACCAGCGGCAAAGCCTTGGACGACTCTCTGGATACAGTTTTTTGCAACCTCTTGTCCCTCTTCGGCTTGCCTTTGACTGTCTCTGGATGTTGAGACTTCTCTCCCCTCTTTCCCCCCCCCGAGTCCGTCTGAGAGGCTGATGTGAAAACTTAACGTGTTCTGAGCACTTTGTGTTCTTGGAATCCAACTTCGATATACCAGGAATTAATTCTTCTCCTTGCGGCAGACTTGACAATTAAAGACGACTTCTATTTTTTCTTTTCTGGCAGCTAGCTCCTCCGAAGCTATTGCTGCTTGTTCATGCAGTCGCTGAGAATATTAAATGTGCAGTAGGTATAGCACCAGCTGTCTGGATCGACGGTGGGAGTGAGTCCTCTGCTACACGAACCCTTGTATCTGAGACTCCCAAGCTTATTGGTGATCATGACTTCCAGAAGTCAGTCGTACTGCTGTCACTGTTCACACAGCTCAAACAAGCTTGGTATCTTGAGCTGTGTCATCTCGAGGTTGGTGACCTTCACGCACACTGACTGACGAAAGGGACGCTGGTCCTCTGCTTTGTACAGAAGATCAAACCTGGAATCCTCGAGTAAACATTGCGTGGCTTTTTTTCCTGCTCTTATCGGAATTCAGATCTCCAGATTGTCAATGAGTGGAGGAAGTGGTTTAAGAGAAGCGAAATCAAGAAGAGAAAAAATGATGTGTATCCAGGACATCCCAAGGCAGGTCGATCGTTGTTAGAGTTCACCAGCTTGTTCTTTCATCACTCCTCCTGCGAGAAGGGGTCCTAGGTTGTTTGAGTAGTGTTGATGTTCTGTAGGTGGCGTGCAGCTGAAGGCAGAGGCCCAGCAACAGTTGGCATCTGTGAGACAGAATTTCGAGATGTGCGGGGAGACCGCCCATGAAGTATGCCGGGGTCTAAGATTAAGTCGAACGAGGTCTGGACATTTGTCGAGGTCTCAATGGATCAGTTACTCGACCGACTAATCGGTGTACCGGTGCTCCCCCATAGCGTTAGGATAATTCTTCAGTCTTCTCACCGAGTCTCCAGTCAACAGATGGTACTGATCAGATAGGAGTTGTCCTTGTCAGAGTGCTGCTTCTTCTTGACAGCTGTCTGTGACGTGTCGATGTTGTCCTTGAAGTCTGAATCATCTGAATGAATCACCCTGGGATCTACCGGTACCGTGGTCCTCAGTGGAGTTTCTTGAGCTGGTCCTCATCGTACTGGAACTTCTGTCCCGGACCTCTAAGCTCTGTGTAGTACAAGTCACTCTTCTCTGGAGGCGTCGAGCCTGGTTGTTGGGCTTCCGCGGAGTTCACCCATCTAACACGAACTGATCATGCACTTGTCGTGCGGATCCGAGAGTGCAGAGAGGGAATGACCACTGTCAAGGCGGAACTTGTATGACTGGCAAAGGAGTTCGATAAAGACAGTAAGAACTCTTAAGGCATCGATGTCGTGAAATCCCTGAGGGGTTTTACACACCAGGAAATTTTGGGTGAAGAGAATTATACCCCACAAGCGACCTGTGACGGTGCGCTTCTTCAGAAAATGCCAGTGGGCTCGAGGCTGAGTCTGGACTGTATTGAAACCTTTCGCCAAACACCACTTTCACGTAAAACATCCAAGAACGGCTCCCTGATGCGATGCTCTGGTTTTTCTCTAAACGGGGTGGCAACTGGATGGGAATTAGCGTCTATTGCCGGTCATAGCCGGTAGGTCGATGGACATACTCGAACGCAATCCCTCGACAACAGCAAGTAGCGGCCGCACCTTGAAGCTGCTGTTGTGGCCAAAGTGGAGCGTCCTGACATGCGGAAACTGCTTCTTCTTAATCATCCCTCGCAGTACTTCAGGCAACTGGCGCACCGAAGCTCGGGCTCGAAGTCATGCTTCTGGATGCGGTTGTATTGCGCCAACGACGAAAATCAAGACTTCCGCTGACACGAGGGACGGCGCGAAACGCCGGAGGCGACGGCGGAAGCTGCGAATCAAACGTGGACATCGTACGCGGTTGGGCCAGTTTCCCTTCGGCTTGAGGAGACATTCCCCGAGGATTGGGACTGGCCGTGTTTGTAGATAGCTAAGGGGGTACATTTCTTGTCTCCAAGGCTGCGGCGGCCAGGAGGTCGCCTGCGACAGTAAAGTGTGCCGTGGCGTCGACAAGATGCCACCAGCCAGGGAGTAACTTGTGTAGGTTGTTATTTCATCAATGAGTAAACGAAACAGCTAATTCCAAGCTACGTCTTGTCGACCGTAGATTTAGACGAAGTGCCAACACACCAAACTTCTCTTCGAATCTTTGAAGCATCAGGAAGATTAACCGATTCCAGATGGCATGAGATGGGATGCTCCAGACCTTGCGGCGTCAAGGTCGCCCCGTCAGCTACCTGCAGTGCTCTCTGGATGCCCCAAACCGTTAGAGACAGGCAGATAACAGCTCGGATAGACGCTGGTGCGCGGTTGTGAGCAACTAGCCAGGCTTGTGATCGGACCCCATAAATAGTTTCGGTAACAAGACGGCAGTGCGTCGGCGTGGTCGGCATGCCCACCTACGAAGCGCTGGAGAACGACGGCGTACTGCTAGTGCCACCCGGGAGATCGACGAAAGGGCGCGACACATTCGTGACGGTGAGGGCTTCGCCCCGATAGTCTTTCGCCTATCGCTGGTGCTGCCAGTCGAACTCCTGCGCGTCCTGCTTGGTGCGGGCGACGACCAGACTCTTCGTCTCGGTCGATACAGCCTTGCCCCCGTGAATAGCGTTGATCTCGATCACGTTGTTCCGAACAGTTAGAGCCAAATTAAGCAGATGCGGTAGCACCTTATCGGCAATAAGCATCTGTCGCAGGCTATAGCTGGTAGGTTGATCCACTTACCTGGCCACAGTCTTTCGATAGAAGCAAGCAACGGCCGCCGGATCTCACGCTGGCGTTGTGGGTATAGAGCACCGCGCAAAAATGCGGCAGTTGACTCTTCGGCATCGCAGTTTCGCAATGCTTCAAGCAGCGCGTGCACCAGATCTCCGGTTCATACCCTTATAAAACATCAAAAGTATGCCTATTAAGTAAGTTAGTCGAAATCTGGCATCACGTTGAATTGATTGCCAGCATGTCTGAAGTGAGACGACGATATTGCGGTGGCATCTCCATTGCGAGCAGCTTGGGTGTGTCCATGCTGGCCCGTGGGTCTATGACAAAAAGCGTTGACTGCGGATATACCTCAAGTCGCTTGGTTGGTTCAATCGTCCGAGGATGAACACACGACATGGCGGAACTCTGGGTAATCTTAGCAACGTAAAGTGCTGCTGATGAGAAGGCAGGTAATTGTGACCACCGGTCTAAGTTTTTCTTAGGCCTTCGCCAAGACTGTATCGTCGAGGCTGCAGCCCAGAAAGATACGGCTTGAGGTTGCACGTATTGTTGCCACAACCTAACCTTTTCTGACAGTCCAATCGACGGATGAACCGGGGGCGGTGTCAGTAGCTCCAGGCGGACGACTCTGTGTATTTCCGGAGCTCTCGTAACGTACGGTAACGTCGAGAGACCTGATCAGGATCGTCGGTTTCCTCATTGTTGTGTGGTGCATCTGGCAAGATGACTTCCTGGGTCTTCAGTAGATGTTCCAGTGGGAAATTGTGCAGTAGCTGCAGATCTTGAACAGCGTGGTCATTGACGCGAAGTGACCAAGGCACGGCTATCTTCAACCAAAAGCTGTGCAGGCAAGTGAAAGGACGCCCGAACCCGCAGTCATGGTCCGTGTTTCGAGGCAATCCTTAGACCGCTGGGGAAGTGTGGTGTGGTTCCTCGTTGCTGGAGTGTTCTGTGAATCCTCTGCATTAGCATGCGTCATGCAAACAAAAAAAGCCACAGATGACGTGGAATATTTACAAGGGGTCAGCAATTGGACCTACCAAGTATAGCGACCGTAGCTGCAGTACCGTAGCGGGTTCGCGTTTGAAAGTAGCCGCTTACACAGATTCACGACCATGTTGCCAGCTTGTGAGGCGACTTTGTGGCCTTCGGTACCTGCTAGTTGTACTTCGAGACTTATCTTCGTACGGCTGGCGGAACTTGTCCGTCTTCTCATTGTCATCGTCCTCATGGCCGAGTGCGTCGTCACTTGCCACGATGGTCGGCGGACCAGTAATCTTAGCCCAAGGAAGAGGAATCTTCGAATGCGATAATGGATAATGATCCACTTTGCCATCGAGTACAATAACGTTCTTCCTATTTTTTTTTTTCTGTCCATCCTGTCTGGTAGAGTGGCTCGCCAACTGGTGCCTTTGGAAGAGGCGCTTCTCTTGACTGGACTCTCACATAGGTGTACACAGTCTGGCTAGAGTTCTTGTACAGGGCATCTACCTATTTGTGGACATTGTTGTTTTTGTCCAAGAAGATACCCATCACTGACAATGTTGATGGCTACCGAATTCGTAGCATCGTGTAGCCAGACGAGCTTGGCTCTCCCTGTGTCCTGATATGGGTTTCAGCGTACCTAGCTGCTGAAGAAGTATCTTGAACTTGATGGCTCCCAGCGTCTTCGTTGAAGTATCAGCCACTACATCGGCGGTAGGAACGTAGGTGAGGTTGATCTCGTTGTCTTCGGCGTGCTTGCGGACGTAGTGGTACTGGATATCAACATGCTTGCTGCGCTGATGGTGCATTGGATTCTTGGATATCTGAATAGCGCCCTGGTTATCGCAGCCGAGTGTTGTCGGTTTCTCCACATCATGTCACCCTCGATGAGCTAGTAGGCGTCGTAGTCAAATAGTCTTGTTCGAATCCTGCGTAGCACGCGTGACTTCTAGCTCGCACGACGATAAAGTAACTGTGGGCTGTAGCTTGGACGTTCACCCGATAGGTTTGTTGCCTAGTAGAAAGATATATCCAGCCAGTCGGTCTCCTAATTTCTTGTTGTTGGCCCAGTCGGAATCTGTGTAGCCAAGCTAATAGCCAGATATCTCGTCACAGAAATGTTGAGAGTCTCGATGAGATTGTAGTATTCCAAAACAGTCCAATGAGGAGAAGGGTCGCTGTTGTTATACAATCTTGTGTTTGTGGTACGTCTCTGATTGCAGTCTTTTCCTGATGCCTTTGTTGTGTTATTGTCTAGGCGATACTTGGCGGCCTGCTTCTGACTGGATGATCGAGGGGCGTATGTACGAGGCTGTAGATAGAACCCCAGTGCTCGTGAAGGTATGTCCTCTCGAACTTAGTCCAAAAGTGAACGAATAGATACTCCCGCGCTGTATGGCATGCTCGGCCACCCCCGGACAGCACATAGCTATCCCTCGTTCAATCAGAAAACAATTCAGTTCGATAGGACAATGCCACGGAAGCTAGAACTTACTGCGACCGAGATCAACTGTGCGATATCCAGAATGAAGAGTATGCTTTATGTTGTAGCGATCTAGGATCCCTCGACCCCGCGGAGCAATCCTAAACATGAATGATCAGACAAGACTAAGAATGATTATCATGTACCTCGCACTAACATCACCTTGACGGGCCTTGCCTGGTATCCTCAAAGTGGGGTTTGGTACGCTTGATCTGACCCAAATAGCTCGAGCCGCAAGTAGTTCACCAGACTAGAACTGCTTTTCTTGGATTTATAATGATATTATCCAAGGTGCTGCGAGTGATTTATTGGTTGGCTGGCGTTGGTGATCTCAAAAGGTGTTTTGGCAGGTAAGACTGCATGACGCTCAACCCACATTTCCCATCCCACGTAGCCCAGTTGCTCAGGCTCGGCAGCGGTCATGACTTCTTGAAGCTGGTAGTACTCCTTCGACAGCCCAACTTCACACTTAGCCGTGGCAGGTCAATGTCGGTGGCTTCAACGTGCGCCGTGGATAAGAAGCTGCGGCGTTGGACATCATCGTCAGGCAAGCTGACGAGGGCTGAAGGGATGTGGTACTGCTTCTTCTTTGGAGGGTCATGACGGAGAAGTGAATCCACATGGACCGCATCACGTAGATCTTTGATCACTTGCATAGAAGTTCGTACGTCCTCCGCCCTGAAGATGCTCCGGGACAGCTTCACGTAAGCGATCGCCGATGACTCCTCGAAAAAGCCAAGGGACTTTTATCAATAGAATCCACTCTAATCCGATGCTCTTGTAAGTGTGTGAAATCATTCGGAGCTGGCGCTGTTCATGGCCACTCTGTTTGCCCTTCTCGCGAAGTTCGTCGGCACAGTCCACGAGGAACGGATATCAAGGATCTGTTGTCTTTTCCTGCTGGCCGACAAGATTATGGAGCGTGTGTGAAAGTAGCTCAGGCGCGGTGGCGTCCGCATTCAGGGCTCTCTTGGCGGCTGTGGCCGGGTCGATGCGGGTGCAAGGGCGCCGCCCTAGGGGGCACAGGTGGGTTGGCAATGACTGGGTGCAAAAACACTTTCTTTAAATCGCTCTGCTGCCCGCACGACACGTGCAGCTTTTTCATCGCTGGCCAGCTGGTCAGACGAGCCTTGCAATCGACAGAGGCTGTAGCAGGAGCAACATCTTCGCATAGCTGGCCGGTGCTGGCAAGCTGCGTGTAGTGGTCCAGCGTCGCCCGCACAGCACCCCAGCCTCCAAACTTGTGGTATACTCTTGTGAATGAGCCATCAACATAGCGCATCGCTGCAGGTGATGAGGAGAATATAACGAGCGTCGGGTGTGGCGGGTACGAAATGGCGGCATTCAGGGGATCTCAGGAACTGGAAGTAGATTTGAGTGGCACGCAGGAATTTCTGCTTGAGGGCGGAAGTAGATCACGTAGTGCGGGCTCGGTGGTCTTGCTTGATTGTTGCTTGATGCAAGATCTTATCGACTTGGCTGGTCCCGACTCCATTCCGTAGCTTCTGAACCACGAATCCCTAGCTGTAGATCTGGATGGTGGGGGCAATGATTTGGAGAGAGCGTCCGCATAACTTAGCTTGGCCAGGAAAGCCTTTTCCTGTATGGCGGGACATGCACCCTGGCTGGCAAAGTCCTGCCACTGCCCTCGCTCTGTGTGGATAGAATGACACTTGATCGGTCGATTGCGGTAGGCAACCGCAATATCCCAACCCCGCGAACCAACCATGACCAGTTGCAGGAAGTTGGAAAGCCAAGTCTCTCTGTTCGCTCCCAGGATTGCAGGCGTTTCCGATACTCTCAGGCCTGCATTGTAGCAATCGGTAGAACCATGTCAACCACAGTCCTATACTGTCGACAGCCAATTTTAGTCTCGCCGTCATGTCGTCTGAGAACGGATCTGTTATGTAAATCGAGCTATTGAACAAAGCCCAGAACCTTCGCCTACGTGGCGTCAGCCTTGTCACAGAATTCCTCTCCGGACTCGTGGCGAATGATCAAGTCGGCCGATGCTGATATACCGTCAGTATACCCTCGGTACATCCACCGCGATGTATATGTACAACGCTGGGGACAGGAGATCTTTCAGTCGAGAGGAACTTTTCGCAGAGGTTATATGTGAGTGTCGTGATTAACAAGAAACATGAGTCGTGCTATTGTGCGCTCAGTGATTAGTGCTGATAGAGGCTGGTCCAGAGCCGTAGGCAGTATCGTGGTTGACCGCAAGTCCATGGCAGTTGATGTGGGTGGGTGTTGGCCAGGGAGGGGTGATGCTATACCGAACAATGTTGTAGAATACCGTGCGGATGACGGGTTATGGGGATGTGCTTTCACCAGACACGCTGATGTATGCCTACCCTTGACTGACCGAAGTTTCCATACTGTAGTACTCAAGCTGTTGGTTGGGTACCGTACCTCAGGATGAATTCGGTGATGATATCTCCAGTTTCCAACCTGTACGACTGAGACTATTGCCCCCTCTGCTGTCCCTTTCGCATTCCCGAACTTCCTTCAGTACGGGCCTCTACGTATCGATGTTAGCACGATCAGCAGACGCTGCGAACTATTGGGTATAACGTACCTCGAAAGTATTCGTTTCCGAGAAACTGTTGACCGATTACGGCGACGATGGCAAACAATGTCAACTCGAGCGCTGAAAACTCTGGCTACTACCATCACGCCTGTTTCAAGCCCTCGCGTCCGCAAAGAACAACAATGGTATGTTCGCTCGAAGGCAATGGTACACCCCTCTTGACGACCTGGTAGCAGCTCAGCTGGAACTCGTACCTCTGGCTGTAAATCGAAGGCGGAGATGGTATTTCTGGGCTCCGACACCGTGATCGTCCAGTGTGCTTTCCTCGGCCGTTGGTCATGTATCGTCGTATGTCAAGGTCAAGGTGGAAGTACTCAAATCGTCTTTGAGTAATATTCCATTTCTAGTGCCAAGGGTTGAAGTCAGGTAAGCAGTCTTGTACATCAGGATGAATGTATTGACTGCTTGGGGCATATCTGTCAGACCGTGAAGGGTGGTAGAGTCTACCTCTGGGTTGCGCCTGGCCTGTACATCGGCCGGATATGCTGGATCGTAGAAAAATAGCTGTGCATATTGAGGAGATTCACCTGCATCAGCCTTAAAGAGTCCTTGCATGTGATGCAGCTCACCGTAGATCAGGAAGGAATTGATCCCCTGGCTAAGCTCTGCTCCGCAAGTCTGGCTGATACTGGATTAAGGTGACGGCCGGCGCAGAATTGTACTGACGGATGTGCTGACGGAAAGCACCAGCACCGTCATCCGTAGACCGTAGTACATGATTCAGAAAAGGAGGTGGGGGTACTAGGTTGTCGATACGGACGTCTCCTTTCTTGCAGCAATCCTCAGAACAGAAGTCGCGGACACGTTGAGCGAGAACATGCTCTTCCCGCCAGACAGAAGTCTGGCAAAAGCTACAGACAACGTTCATCCTTCCAAGTATAGCCTTGACCGTCTTCCATTCGGAATGCGGACAGCAGGAGGCAGGGCGCCTGCTTGTGTTCAGCGACAGTACTGGTCGGAAGACGGATCTCATTGTATTCTTGAGGCGAGCCGGCTCACTCGCTCGGTGCTGCACTCCTTGCACCAATCGACCAGTTGGGTTATCCTCGCAGTGCTCCCCTCCTCGCCGCCTGCGACTAGCCAGCCACCTGCAAGATAGGGACAGAAAATTCTCCTCCAATTCAGCCCGACCCAGATGCCGAATGGGTTGTGATGATGGGCATCCGCGCCTGCAATTCGAAACACACGCAGTGGTACATGCCTATGGGATTCGTGTATTTGTAGTGTTCTTGTCCTCTGCATTGCGTCGACGTGTCCGATGAGTAGGCAATGGCGTCCGATTCGTCTTCGCCGCCAGTCTGAGTGTAGTGGCTAGTACCCGTGCCAAGCAAGATGACCCGATAGTGTTGGTGGCTGATAGTGCTATTGTTTCTGGCCTGCTCCAGTGCGATAGAGGTGGCTGGCGATGGCACACCACCTTGAGTTGTCCCAGCCGAGTTGCCTGCAGCACTTGGGTGGCTCCATGGTTTTCATCTCCATTGCTTGAGACTGTCTGGGCAACCCAGACTATAAGAAGCCGGGTCTCTTGCTGGATCGCCCAGCTGACCGATATGAGACGCTTGGCAGGATCTTGTCCACTGGTCTTCAACCCGCCACAGCCCGTACTATACTTTCGTGCTGACGTCCTCGTTCCCCATGGTAGCAGCCACGGGAGCTGCTACGATCCGTATAGGCCGTCCATAGTCTGCTTGTTCAGGACTATCCAGTGTCCCGGCGAAGCTGGCACGGCTGGTTACGTTTGTGTTCGGACAGCATACCGTACCGTTGAATACTACATCTGGCTGCCGAAGAATAAAGCTCCTATATTCGGTTTGTCAAAGAGGTTGTAGCTGAAGACTGTTGGAAGAGTGCATACGGTCCAGAGTTCGGCGGATGTCGGCAGACGATGATCCTCCTGGTTCTTTGTGTCGGCTGACCTTTAGCCCGCGAGAATGGAACCGGCCGTGCGGCTGCACCGGCGCGTCCCCTCAAGGGCGGTTGTCGCCAAGTTCCACTGCCTTCGAGCTGAGACCTCCGTTCCTGGATATCTCTATTATCTACCATCACAAAGGAGAGCAGCGACAAGCTACCTCGCATCAGACTACAACAGTCTGTGCTTTCATTACACCAAAAGAGAATCATGGCTCGTTGTAAGTCACCGCAGCAGTGCCTCGCTTGCTATTAATGCAGGCTGCCGGAAGTGTTACGATTGTCGTGAGGACGACCGTGCAAGGGCGTACAGCAGCAAAGACAGTAAGGGTAGGATCGAGAGAAGGAGGAAAAAAATGCCATGGTCTGCATCCCAATTCTACTCCACATTCCTGCATGCTGCCGCTTTGTCTAGCGAAGATTCCTATCGTCATCGGCGTCGTCGTCCTCGTTGGCTGTATCAAACAGAGCAGATGTATCGTCGTGCGCTATTCCTAGCAATCATCATCATTGTCCCGGTTAGGTGCATATGGCCAGCGATTGCGGAACAGATGAGCGTCGGAGTAGGGATCGGGTCGAGCAGTCCGATCTGGCCGCTCGGTGTGTTGCAACGCAGGCCCTCCACCAGCGATATGCTAGTCTCTCAACGCCTGTACCGCGGCGGGGGTCGGCGGCCCTCGTAAACAACTTCGCGCTCGACCACCCGCTCCTCCTCGGCGATGCCGCGCCGGCCGGGACGGACGTTGCCGCCGTCGATAAGGTCACGCTCCCACTGGATTTCGCGGACGCGGTCGCGACGAGCTTCCCGGATGTCCTGGGTGAGCTGAACTAGTTCCAGGATGTCTTCCTGTTGGCGCCCGGGGGCCGTCAGCGCAACCGTCCAGATCGCCAAACGGTTTCCAGGACCGCGGCGTGAACGGACGATACGTACGTAGCGCAGATAGTCCATCACGTAGAAGAAGAACTCTGTCTCGTCATACTCGTAGCCACGGGTCTCAAGGGCCTCGTGGATCACCAGGTCCTTCGTGATCTCGGTCCAGATCTCCCGTGGCGGTACGTGCAGCTGGTCGGGCGCGGGCTGGGGCTCGGGCTCGGATGGGAGCGGACGAGTCGCCAGATGGTCGTCACGATCGTCGTAAGGCCCAACGGCTTGGTCCCTCTCGCGCTCCGGGACGAACTTGGACCGGCGCACACCGTTGTAGCGCTGCCACGTGATCTCTTGGCTGGCCCCACCGATGCCGTCCATGACGACCCGCTCCGTGCCTGGCGGGACGTCGACGATGCTCCAGTCGCGCGTCGCGCCGTTGTACGCCTCGCCAGTATGACCTCGTTCTTCTGCGCGGCGATTGTAATATTCGGCCTCGGCAGCGACGTCGGCGTCGACGTCCGCTCTCACCAACGCTCGCCTGTCCGTTCCGACGGAACGCGTCCGGCGGCGGTCATCGCGGCGACCGTCCCGGCCGTCGGCCGGCACGGTCTTCCGCTCGTAGAAGTGCTGGTCGTCGTGCCGTATCTCGCGGCCGTTCTTGGTGACCCTAGGTCAGAGGCGCTCGTATCAGTGGCCGCGGCACGATCTTGCCACCTGTAGACACCCGTGAAACGCACCGCTTGTGGACGTCAACCTCTCTTTCCACGGTCTTGCGCACCGGTGGGCTCTTTGCCCGGGGAGGAGCGGGGGGCGGGGGTGGTGGGCTAAGCGATCTTGTCCGCCCGTAGCCTGAAGAGAGAGTGAGTCCGGCCATGTTCCCGTGCTGGTATCTCGACGTCAAGCATAGGACGTACCATGGTCAACGTGATGGTGGTGGTGAATGATCTCTTGGTGGATCGGCGGCGGTGTCGGCGGCTTGGCTGGTGTGTGGCCTGTGGCAGGGAGGAAGAATCAGCCCGGCGTCCGTCGCGTTTCGGCGGATGCATTCCAACAGACCGGGATCGACGTGACGATGATGCGTCACCAGTTCCTGGTGCACCACGGGCGGCGGCGGAGGAGTCGGTGGCTTGGTTCGCTCGGTTCCTGCGTCCCGTCGAAAGTCAGCCTCGATCGGGCCTCGGCACCGTCCGTGTCGGCCATGAACCGACCGTGATCGATGGTGCGCCGATGGGTGACAATGTCCTGGTGGATAGGCGGAGGCGGGCTCGGCCGTCTCGTCCGTTCAACGCCTGGAGACCGGTTGGTCACATTAGCTCCTGTCTCCTCCCACTTCGAGCCCTCACCATCCGAACGTACCGTGGTCGATGGTGCGGCGGTGAGTGATCACCTCCTGGTGGAGCGGCGGAGGCGTCGGTTGCCGGCGCTCGACGCCTTCGATTTTTACCGGGCCTGGTCAGCAGCGAGCTCGGCTGAAGCAAAGGCCCAGGCCGGAGACGTACCATGATCGACGTGGCGGTGGTGAGTGACGACCTCCTCGTGGCGGGTGGTCGGTTCCGGCGTCGGTCGTCTGGCGATGGTCTCCGTCTCGCGCTCCCTCTCGCGGATGACCAAGGCGCCCGAATCAGTCTTGGCGTATCCCTCGCGCAGGAAGTCGGGCTGGCCCCGGCTACGCTCCTCGCGTAGTCGGATGACGTCGAACTCGTCCACGCTGCGGTCGCGGTCGCGGTCGCGGTCGCGGTCGCGGACGGGCGCGCGCCTCGGAGCCCGCTGGGACGACTCCTCTCGGCGATGGGTGATCTCGAGCTCATCGTACTCACGCTCGCGGACGGGCGCGCGCCTCGGAGCCCGCTGGGACGACTCCTCTCGGCGATGGGTGATCTCGAGCTCATCGTACTCACGCTCGCGGACGGGCGCGCGCCTCGGAGCCCGCTGGGACGACTCCTCTCGGCGACGAGTGATCTCGAGCTCATCGTACTCACGCTCTCGGGGCGGGCGTCGCGGCTCGGGCGCTGGCGGAGCCGGCGAATCGTCTTGCCGGTGTATTATCTCTAGCTCGTGACAATCTCGACCGCGGGTCTGGCGGCGCGGCTGCGGCGGTGGATCGGGCGTGGTATCACGGCGACGAATGATCTCCAGCTCGTCATACTCCTGTTCGCGGCCGCCTCGGCGCGGTTCCCCCTTCTGCTCCCGGAGGCGGATGATGTCGACGTCGTCGTAGTCGCGATCGCGTGTCGGAGCGCGGCGGGGTTGCGGCTCGGGGGTGTGCTCGTGACGATGGATGATCTCGAGCTCGTCGTATTCCTCTGGACGGCCGCGGCCGCGGTTCAGCTGCGGCTCGGACTCGCGGCGGCGGACGTGGTCGTCGTAAGCCTGATCTCTGGCGCGGGCCGGTTTCGGTTCGACCTCCCGACGCCGGAAGACGTCGACGTCGTCCCAGTCCCGGTCTGCGGATCGGTCTCTACCACGGACAGACCGCGCCGGAGGAGGATCGGGTGTGCAATCGCGTCGTCGAATGATCTCGAGCTCATCGTAGTCGCGCTCACGTGACAACCTCGACAGAACTCCATCGTCTTCCCGGCGATGAAGGAACTCCAACTCGTCGTAATCCCGGCCACGATCCCGGCCACGAGGGGCGGCGTAGTAGTCACGGTCCCTGTCCCGTTCGAGCGTACTGGCGTAAGCTCTCCGGGACATCGTCGCCGTCGACGTATGACAGCCTCGATGACGGCTCTCAGATCTCCTCGAACGAGGGTCGTTGTCCTGATTGTACGGAGGTACAGTCGGGCGTGTCGTCAGTGCCGGCCCAGCTATCGGCGTTTCCCGGGTTCTTCGATCGATGCAAGGAAGTCTCGGAGCAGATGGACCACGAGATAGTAACGATATTGTAGTCTAAGGGCTAAGCGCGGACCGTCGAGGATGTCAGGGTGAGCAGAGTTGACGATGCCGGGTTGCGTTCGATTTTTCCAACTCGACTGCCTTGCAGTGCGTCCTTGCTGGCAACTGAGCGTGCAGTGTTTTAGTCTTTTGCTCCGCCGTCACCTTAGGCACCTGGCGAGGTCGGGGCGGGGCTGCTTCTCAAAAGTGATGATCGGGGAAGGTCGCGGTGACGTACCTCGTACTGTACCTTGGCTGGACGAACGTGTCCTGCTCGTGCTCGTCTTTGATCGGACAATCGAGAGGTACAGCGTCGTCGCGCCCGCGCCCACGGACCGCGTGGTACTGCTTCGCGTGGTATCGGGTACGCAAGATAGTCGCGAGGGCGAGAGGATTCCGCTCGTCTTGGCTACCGCTGCTGCTATTCGTGGGAGAACACGGGAACCAATCGATATCCTTGGAAAGGACTTCTAGAAATGAAGTCAGGTCAACAGCTTCATTTGCTCGCAGCGGCAGATATCGAGAGGGAGACGATACTCGCTTGCTACCTGATGCGCTCGCACTTGTTCTGATGCAATGAACACCCGCCTGATGTTGAAGTCTGATGACCAGGATGGTCATCGATCAATAGATTGTTCGCTGACTAACCAGCTCTACCGTTCATGTGACTTCGGAAGTCGATGCATGTGATTGGGAACACGGTCACGTGATTTGACCGGCGTTGTACTGTATGAAAAAACACCCAGAGAATGGAATGCGTACTTCCCCTCTACTGTTTATGGAGAGAAGACAGAAATAACAATCTGAGTATTTGACGATGATATCTATCTATCGTGCTTATCAAATGCTCGTCAGGGTTCTGTCGGCAAACGTCGGTTCCAAGTTTGCTGAAAGCTTCTTGCCTGGTTCTCAAGTGTCAAGGGGTCGAAGACTAAACAGCCCTCGGAGCGGAAAAACATTGCTCCGTAGACACACAAAAGCGATTTCGCTTCCTAGCTAGAAACATCGCGGGATTCTTACTGAATCAGAGACTAGGCAGTTGTCCGATGTCTCCTCGTAGTAAGCCCTGTCACAGTTGAGTGTAGCTGTACTGTAGTCAGCTTGTCGTATGTGGATATTACTGGCCATTGTGCTTAGCGTCCTCTTGACTTCAAGAGTTGGAACTCTCCCCACACAAGAGTAGTAATATAATACAAACCTTCCCACTGATCCCTGCTGTGTTGTCTCATTTCTTTTGATGGCGATGACGGTGGGCTCACCAACCTAGCCCTCCCTTTACGTAGCAGCCAAGCCCAGATTACTCCCGTACAGTACAGCGGCATGTACGAAAGTACGTGTAGTGCCCTAACACCCCACTGCAGGCCCAGGTAGACTAGACAACTCCGAATAGAAGGACTCACTATCCAAAGAACAAGACTTGCTCCTCTCTGCAGTAGCTAATCCCGGCTTAATCTTTAGGCTCAAAGATAACAATCAAGTTGACCTACAATGCAGAAAGTACATGACTACCACGATTGGCCCCGTCACTCAACAGCACAAGGCACCCTTTGACTGACGGACAGCTTCCACCCTTCACCTTCGGACTCTCGCGGCCTGGCCACGGAGGATGTTTTTCCACTTTGTGGCCACGTGATCTGCTCATTGATTCTGGCCCACCACGACCAGCTAAGAGTCGTCGAGTCTCTGAACACCAATGAACTGATTTCCAGCATAGCCTAATCAGCTCGGGTAGCTAGTACTGGCTACAACGTACCGACACGTGCATACGTACGTTCGTTCGGTACACGTACGAAGTACGAGAAATGAGTACGTATCGTACGTAGGTACGTACGCTTGTGCTTGTCTGCCTATCATCGCTTAAGAGAATGAGATATGCTTTACGAACGTACTTCCGTACGTACAGTATGTACGGAGTATACTACGTACATAGTGCATCCTGCTCGTAAGTGCTCCAATTAAGTTTCCGATGAAGTTCAGATCTGGCCACTCTTCGAGCGGAGATATACACGAGGTATATTGCGGAAATAATGTTAGTGCGATAGTAGCCAAAGTCTTTGTAGAGCCACTTTATCAAAAGTCTTGAGATATCTACATGCTGTATGATATTGCCCATTCTCTGCTTGTGATGAGTGATCTCGCTATTGCCAGCTGATGTGGTCAAGCCGAGCATGTAGACACTTATCTCAAGTTATCTGCTGTTGTCATAATGCCCGCTTGTGCTGGTGAGCAATCTGACTACAAGTGTTTTGATACAGTCGCAGGATCTGTACCTTCGTACGGTAGCTTACTACTCGCGTCGCCCTAACATTATTTCCGCCGCACATCTCGTATACGGCAGAGACACCGGGTAAGGGAAGGGCTCTCTCTTGACACCCCCCGTCCCCAGTTTTCTTGGGACCATGGTATTTCTCTTGTGCGCATCTGTTTGCTCTCAAGCAAGACCTCCCTGGAGCTTGGCAAGAGGGCTGCTTCAAAACTCGACAGAAACTGGCCTGATTGAGACGTTGAACACGGTGACAGGATGCGGCTGATCACATTGTCTCTGGTCCTCCTCAGTGTTGTGCAGTGGTTCCCGTTTGTGCACACAGCCTCAGAGATCGATAATCTCCAAGTTTATTATGAGGGAGCCGTGCAGAAATGGCGGAAGAGAGTCTGTTCGATATGCCTTCAGCTCTTCGACGATCGCCAGGCCGACGTTGATATCGATGATGCAGCCAAGGATCAGCTCCTCAGTAATATTGTGAGTACAGCATGCCCCAAGTCATATCTGCGCTGTCCAGATGCTGGGATGTTGTGGAATAACCAAGAAAGAGGTCGGGCAAAGCAGATTGGAAGCCCCACATGTACTTGAGAACTGAGATATTGCATGACTTGATAGGCAAGACTCCAAGAGCTATCACTCGAGCCTACTGGGGTGGACATCTGCACTGTTTTGGCACGAGGTGAGATGTTGCTGCGCGTCGAGAAAAACTTAGAAGAGGCGAGGCGGCAACTACAGGCCAAAGGCTATTCCACAGAATCGGAACAGCAGAAGATGTACATCCGAAAACAAACGATGATGACCGGAAAGATTGAGCCGTTGATCAGAAAGCAAGTTTGCACGGACGAGGACCGGCCGAGGCCAAGGAAGAATTCCGTCCGCGGCCCCAATACACCACGCGGCAGCAGCGGGACCAAGCGCCAGCCGAAGAGGAAACCATCGGGTGGTGACGATGCTGGTACCGGCTTCAAGCCGTCGAAAGGCAAGGGTCCGAAGAGGAGAAAGAAGGGCTCGAGCATGTTGGCGTCGACAGAGAATGTCGTGCAGCAGGGAGCATCGCCGAACGACGCCAATTCTCCGTCTGTCCTGGACAACCTATGGTCTCGCATGACCAGCCTGCCAAGCGTCGCGGCCGGGTATTTCCCATCCCCCGTCGGAGACGGAGACAGAGGCAGAGGCAGAGGCAGAGACAGAGACAGAAGCAGAGGCGGAGGCGTAGGCATGAGCCTGAGCCGTGGAGGAGGAGGACGACGACCGGTGCCTGGCCTCGGCCTCGGACGATAGCTCAGCTCTGAACCGAAAGCTGCGTCTTCAGAGCTGTACGGCACAGTGAATCATGTCGAGCTTCACCGGTGACTCCATCAGCGGGCCTGTGACACAGCCCGCCACTTGATCCTAGAGTAATACACCCCCGTCTGTTCTCGCACAGATACACGGACCAAATTAAGTTACACTCCAAGCGTTGTAGACTCGTGCGGTACCTTTGTAACTTTGGCCACGTCTCGGAACTAGAGCTCTACTACTGTACTTATTTTCACACAACATACTCGGTATGCGTCTCACGGAGCAATAAAACTCTCACCACGGAGTAGTTCCGATCCAAGGCAAAAGCTATTACACCTGTAGCTTACAAGATGGGGAGAAGCAAAGAACATCACAAGGTCATAAGGAGAGAAGGATGGGACAGGTCACGACATCGTCATCACGTATAGAGTACGGAGACAAGAAGAGAAAGGAAAGGAGAGGGAGTCGATGAAGGACGGTGAAGGAACGATGTAGTCGGTGGCACTGGCACACGAGTGCGGACAGTTTCCATAGGTGACCAAAAACCTTGGCTCGATATGTGTGCTGGACCCCGAGACTCGAGAAATTCAGCGATCGTACAGGTCGTCAAAAGTGAGAAAAAGAGATGATCAGACGGAGATGGGCGAGAGGAGAACGATGGCATTTGAAGACCTTGAAGAAAAGACTAGTCGATGCGTAAGCAGATGGAGATCGTGCGTCATGACGGGCTCGCGTCCCCGGCGTCTTGCTTGAAGAACGTGCTGGCGTCGCTCTTCCGCCTCAAATGCGCTACGTCGCCTGTACCTCCAGTCGAGAGCCCCAGTCCGTGACGGTCGACGTCATCTCCCGTGCCGGTGGTGTTGGCCGTGGGGCTCTCTTCCCCTTCACCGCCTTCCTTGGTGCTCGTGACTTCGGCCTCCGCGCCCAAAAGAAGTTCTCGATCGACGTCGCGTACGCTCCGTCGGTCGGCCTCTCGCGCGCTACCGTCGACGGGACCGGCATCGTCGTCTTCGTCGTCGCCCGCGTTGGCGTTGCTATCGTGGCGATGTTCGCGGCTGACAGCGTTGCGTTCCATCTCGCGTTGCGCCTCGTCCATGCGTCGCTTGAAGTCCGCGGCGACGCGCATGCCGTCGTTGACGATGCCATCGAGCACACCTCGAAGGCCTCGTCCCGCAGGAGCCGGCCCTCTCTCTGCTGTGGTGGTACCGATGGGTGAGTGAGGTGCGTTTGAGCTCCGTCGACGGGAGTTGAGGTTGGCGAACGTCGTGAGGTTGTTGGCCGGACTCGCTGGTGTTGAAGCCAGGCAGCCATTCGTGAGCCGGAAGGAGGCTGGGAAAGAGACCTCGAAGAACTGCTCCAGTAGCTCATCGGCTAGGATGACCATTCGAAACGTTGGCAGCGTGATGTGGAGTGGGTGCGCGGGATCGAGGGCTTTGTTGGCAGACTCCGATACCACTCGAGACGAGTTGCCTCGGCCAGCCGCCGTAGCGCTCGTCGGATCCAAATCACTGTGGTTTCCACCTTTTGAAGGCGGATGTCGGAACGCCAGCATCGTGGGCGAGCTGGCCGCGGTCGACTGAGGCGTCAGTTGCATGAGGTCGCTCTGGTCCTCATCGTCCCCAACTTGGAAGGTGCCCTCGTCCACGACAGCGCTGTCTTCGTTCTCTCTCTTGCCCGTGTTTGTAGCCTGGTTTGGATGATCGGGGTCTGCATATTCGAAGCAACGACGGATGAAGGCGCTGACGCTGTCTAAGAATTCTTCGTCCGTGTTGCTCCGGCGCGCTCCCTGCATGGGCGCGTTAACGGGTGCTTTCTCCGATTCTGGACGGGCGTCCAGAGCTTCAAGGCCTCGCCGACCGAGGAAGAGAAGGGCTTCTGAGATGCGAAGGATACCCTCTCGGTCCACCCTTCCGTCACCGTCGTCGTCGTAGAGCTCGAAGAAGTATGTGATGCTGCCCATGATGTCTCCCGAGCTCTTGATCTGAGCGAGTCCGCTGACAACGTTCTGCAGGCTAAGACCCGACCGGCGATCGACGTCCCATCGATCAAAGAGCCGACGAAGGAAATGGTGATTGGCGGGCTCGACCATCTGCGCCACGGACCTCGCGCGGTTTCGTGCTCCGGCACTCGTCCGCGTCGAGAAGGAATCAGTGGAGGGCCTTTGGGCGCCGTTCGCATGATCTCCAGACGCCCATGGCGTGATGCAAGAGAGAAAGTCGCGGAAGCCGTCGTAGTCCATCAACGACGGACTCGGTCCTAACCCGACCCGTGATCTTTCAGAATCCTCGGGTGAGCCTGGCCGTTCGAGCAGGACTGCCTTGGTGCTCCCAGCCATCGCAATTCGCGTCTTCTCGTTCTGAGCGACCTTAAGCCGCTGCTGGCGCTCGTAAAGAATGTCGTAGAACCTGTCATAGACGTGGCCCAGCTCTTCCGTGCTGAGACGCTTCTGATCTGGTCCCAGATTGCGGATTGATGTCCTTTTCGCAAAGCTCTCGATATTGAGGAGAACGGCATCCTTGAATTTCTCACGCTGATCTAATATGGTGTTCTGTGTGATGCCGGAGAACTCCCTGTACGCCACCACCATGAGCTCTTGGAACCGCGTGACGCTGCGGGCCTTGGGATCCATGGATTTCGGGTGCGCCGACTCATCCAGTCTTAGGAAGTACGACTTCAGGATGGATATGAAGGCTCCATCGTCGGTGGCATCCAGCAGCTCTTCTCCGTTGATGCGTAGAATAGCTAGTCCAATCTGGAAAAGAACCTTCGGGCCCTCCAGGAAGAAGACGTCGAGGATGCGAAACGCAAAAACCAGCGGCATTGAGTTGATGTAGAGGGACAGAAACCAAGGTAATGACACGACCGACAGCTGCACCTCGGACTTGACTAGGTGCTCCCAGAGTACGGGCATCCTCCTCTCGACCAGCGACTCAAACACCCTTTGGTCAAGGAGCGTTCCATACATCGTGGTGGAGTAGTAGCCTGGGAGAAGGCGGTCGCAGAGGACGGAGAGAAGATAGAATGCCTGAGCCTCGGACATATATCTGGACCGCGTCAGCAAGTAGGTCGACTCGGCGGAGGCAGCAGAACCCACATCAGAAGAGCTGCTACCACAATATTCATCGCTTGACAGTAGCCGACATCAGGGTTTGTCCAGCTATAAGCGGTCAAGACTCGACGGAGCCGGCCGATTCCCTCTTCCGTCTGAAAACCAGCATACTCGGGGAGGCTCCGATTGAGGTCCTTTTCGATCTCGTCAATCGCCAGGGATTCCTGACCGGAGAAACGAGATAGTTTCTCCGCATACAGCGCCGGATTCTGAAGCCTCAGATAGAGTGACCCGGATGTCAGCTCCCAGAGCTCGCCCCGGAGCCGATTTGGAAGGCCGACTCGTATTAGCTTGTGAAATGTGGGCTGTCTTAGAAGGGAGACGTTGCGTCCGTTCTCTTGTCCACATGGCTCGGTCAGCTGAATCGAGCCATCTATGTGCGCGAGAAGAACCAACCTCGGAAGTACTCGCTCCAGAGACGCATCTTGCTTCGATCCCTGAGCTTCTTCGGATCACCGGGATACCTGAACAGAATTCCCAGTCCAGTGTCAGGAGAATCGGGAGTTTTCGCTTCCGTGCCCGCGGAAGCATTGGTCTTAGTGAGCGTCGCTGATAGCAGATACTCCGAGTAGCATTGGGGCACGACTTCCTTCATTCTGTCCATGTTTCTAACAGCTTCTCTCAAGCTCTTCTTGAGAGCGTCACAGAACTGCTCGCAGGCTGGCCAACTTCCCGTCAGCTGGATTATCAACGTCCTCGGCGGCGCCTGCAGCCTGGCTTCCACGATCGCGGTACCAGGTCCATTCCACGGCGTGATTGACAATGCGTAGGTGGAGCCCTGGCTGAACATCCTCTCGACGCGCTTGACGGCCGCAAGTGGCAGAGTAAAGCCATTTCCAGCTGGACCAGGATCGTCAGCTTTTGATATCGAACTGTCCGAGTTGACGATGCCTGTAAGCGATTGAAAGCTTGCCGTCTGGGTCGAGAAGCAGAGATAGCTTTGGCTGAGATGTAGGCGTCCAATGTAATGGCTGCCCCGCTCTCGTCTCTTCTCGGGGTCCGCCGACGCGCCATTCGATCTTGGCGGTATCGTCAACTCGGCAGAGATCTCCTGTAGCGGAAATTGAGAGTCCGGCAGCCGAAAATGCTGGCGAAAGAGCACGGCCCCCGAGGTGTTGCCGTTACTGGCCGCGGAGGGATCGATGAAGGCCTGAGCCTTATGAACGAGAGTTGAGAGACTGAACATGGTGAGCCCAGCGATGCAGTGTCTGGGCGAAGAAGTTAGTTCCTGAGCGATTCATCGCGGGCTGCCATGCCATCTAGCAATACTAACAAATTACTGCACTCTTCCAGGTCACGCCTGCGACTTTAAGTGAAGCTCGAAGCGGGGATCACTTTGAGGGTGGACAAGCGGCAAAAGCTCGGAACGAGCGGAACGAGCGTCCCGTAACGCCTCGAACGGCAGTAGCTAAGATAGCATCTGATTTAATTATGCGCCACTGCTAAGAATGCGTCTCTGACATGGAAGGATCTGGTAAATCCACTGGCTCCCACTACATTCCTCCGCGCCGATCGTCTCCCACGAACTCGAACCTCGTCGCGAGCCATTTGTAGCCACGTGAGCTCGGGCTCGGACAAAACAATATTCCGGTCACGTTATTAATCACGTGACTTGACTGCACTCGAAAGATGTAATCGGGATGTCATACAATAATCCGAAAGCCACTATCTAATAGTCGAATTCGATGCATAAGACTGAAGTTAGAATGTCACCTAGATACGAGTTGTACTTACGTACGGAAGTACTTACGTACGTAACGTGACGTACAGAGGTTTACGTCACAAAGGGGCGTGGGGGATGGGCAGTGGGGCGTGGGGCTGTGGACCACGGTATGCCATACCCGAAAATGTAACTGTACGGTAGCGGACGCAGTTCAATAGCGCAAGACATCCGTGCTGTTCCAATAGCACGTGACATAGCATCGTCAAGTTTACTCCTAGAAGAACCTCGACTGGAAAGAAGAGAAGTGATCGATAGAGACGATCATACATACGTACCGCTACGTACATCAAGAGAGCTGCTCATCTGCTGGAAAGAGCGTCGGAGACGAGGTCAAGGTCGAGTAGTTCAAGGCGCCGAATACACCACACCCACGTGACCTTTCGACCTCAACTTCCGCAACCTGCAAATAATTACAATGATGAATTTGCTGGCGATAAGATATCATAGAGCACTTAGCAACTAATGCAATCATAGAGTCATACTTGTACGGGATCACGGCATCGCTACATTCATACGTACGAGTACATACGTAGGAGGATACTGGACTCCGAAACATCAAGGGCTGACGTCGTGGGGATGGTTGAGCATAGCCCTACGAAAGTATGTTTTAAGCGAGCGGAATGTGATACTTCAAACTCCATACTATTTACTAGTAGAGAGAGGTTTCTCGGCTCGGGCCGCTCCCGCAGCCGTTAGCTCTGCTATGCCGGCGAGTATGGCGGCAGGTCCGCCTAGGAGCACTGAGATCTGGGGTACGGCTCCTGATCCGGCGATTGAACGCCAGACCTTGCGCGGAACTCGTAGGGCTGACGTCGTATCCATCAAAGCGCATTGTTCGACGGATTGGATAGCTGTTCTTGGTATAGACAGCTCGATAGACAGAGATAGATATATAGTGTGAAATACCAGTCATCTCAACCTGCGCACCCTCTCTCAATATCCATTTCAAGGTGCCCACTCGATGTTGTGCGCCGCGCCGGCGCCGATGGCCCTAAGTGCTTGGGTTAGGGCTTGCGGCGACAGTGAGGCTTTTTGTTTGCTTCCGCATCCGGTAGTCCTTGTCGAGGAAGCAGTGAATTCGCCCGGCACATGCAAATCTTGAGGCATT